>JAULLH010429740.1:0-11819 GCA_035668455.1 Sarracenia alabamensis
TATATATATATATATATATATATCTCGACCTCCCAACCCCTCTCGACGATGTCATCCTGACCGGTCAAATGAGGCCGTTATCCACCGAAGCACTGGGATCACACCATTGTGACCTCCCCACAACAAACAAATAGATTAGGCCTCATAGGACACAACCCAATCTTATACACCTACCATGAGACACAACCCAATCTTGGGTCCCACCCCTAACCCATACCACACACCCACGCGACCCACCCTTTAGACACTCTATCTTCCCTTCAACCCTCCATCCCCACCACCTAATCTTAACCATATCTATCCACACCCAACCTCCATATCCACGCACCAATTCACCATATACCCCCCCATCCACCATAGCACCATCCCACCAACGCCTCGCCCACCTCCACTTCTTTGACAATCAAATCCGCATCTGGCTCCAGTCACCACCAACTTATACCACCAAACCCTACGACCTCCCCATCATACCCCAAACTGACCCTCACTCACACCCCCATCCACCTTGTACCCTTAACTCTAGAACTCCACAATGACCCATATCTCCTCCTCCTCTTCACCAATGCACCACACTCCACCCCAATAGACACCCATGTCGCCCGTAGTTGCCCCTACATAGCCCTCCCAACCCCCTTCACGGACCTCCATAATCCACTCGTCCACGTCTCTAACATATTAACAACTGGTCCCTTTACCCACGACCTACCTACAACCAAATATAACCCCACCCTTCACCATACACCTCCCATCCATTCCCTCCACCAAACACACCCCTCCCCCAAAACCTGTTTTCTGTCAGATTTTATTATTCTTTTCACTTTTTTTGTGTACTAACATCTTGTTTCTTCTCATAGGCCTTTGGCCCGAATTTTATACTCTTATATATGGAATAAAATATAGTATTCTGTCTATTTGTTTGTCTTTGTTGCTTACTTTATTCTTTCCATTATCTTTACTTGATTTATCTCTATACATATGACATTTTATTCAACTATACATTTCAGTAAGTTTCAATAGGATAGACAACATAAACAACTGATGCAAATGTTGGTAACTTTTCTATCCCTTTATCTTAACTTTATTTTTGTCCAATGAGGACATTGTATAGTTTTAGTTGGGGTGGGATAATTACCAATATAAAAATCAACAAAAATATTTTGATTTTGTTTAAAGAGTATGTAAAATTTTGGTTGAAATATGTTGTCTGAAAAAAGATAAAAATAAAATTATAAACAATGTATTTTCAATGATAACAACAAGAGTTAATTTTTAACCTTCCAAAAATTTTGAGTGAATGATGATCAAAACCAAACTACCTGGTATTCTGTGCACACTAGATTGATTATTAAACTAGCATGCCAATGAATTTTGACAGAAAAATATAATTGAAAAGACAGAAATGGTGGAGACTTAACCCTTAATAAACTTTTGAGCCTTATCTTTTATTCTGAGGGAATTATTACGTTTACTCGTATATGATATTTTTGTCTTCAACCAAAATTAAAGTGAATCTCGTTATTCTTCTTTTTGACTAAGAAATTGAGAATATACACCATATTATGCTTCTGAAAACTGTGTTAAATTTTAGGAAATGATATTAGACCACCTTTGCATTTTTTGAGCCTGCTCGTTACTTCATGAAAATATCATCCCTAGGCCCCCATTTTGAGCTGTATATGAAAAAAAAATAAGCTTGTCTTCTTTTTGATATCTGCATAAAATCCAAAAAGTATTATTTGAATTTATGGTTATTGGAAAGGACTTAGACTTACAAAAGAAGAAGTGACAGCTAGAGATAGTGTTTTCTACATACCTAAAAGATGCGTAGCGGTGATTCTGTGGTGACAATCATTTTTCCGTACTCATTCAATAAATATATGTGTTGAAAAGAAAAAAATTTGTGTCTTTATCAAAAGAGTGACAAAAATGAGACAAATACAGCTTTGACAGTTTGATATAATGTTGGTGAGGTAATGTTACCACATTGTGATATATTTTGATACAATGAGGATGTGGTATTAACATCCCATTGTAGACGAGCTATGGGAGATGATTCAGTGATGGCGATGTTATGACACCACACTGAGCGATGATTGATACAACAACACTTCGATATCCTTTCTGGTAACCATTTATTCAAGTAGTGCTATACACTTCTCCCTAGCCGATAAAAGATGCCTTCCTAATGCTATAACCAAAAATAAAGTCCAAGTTGATCCCAAAAGATAGTGTGGTTTGATGAAGCTTAAACAAAATTCTCAATAATCGGTATTCTAGTCACAAGATTCTAAGTCAATTTCTTTGAAACTCCGCTCTTCAAGTGTCATGGGTATGTGGTGAATTCTTGATTTGCATATTTATAACCTCTGTCACATACCCTAAGTGAGTGATATTATATCAAGTTTCTGAGAGATTGATTTTGAGTGAACAACTGGTGAGACTTTAAGTCGAGATCTGGTTGATTTGATTATTTTGAACTTAATAGATTCAAAAGCATGCATGTTAATGATTTGTTGAGTTAACACACACACACACACACCAGGTATAAGGTTAAGAGAGTTATCATGAGAAGTTTTACAGCTTAAAGGTTACTCTGTTTAAAAGTTAGGAGTACAGAAATTTACAAATTTATCTTTAAAGTTCTCAGATGATATATGATAGCCTATTGGGTTGGGATTATGATGCTAGCATATGTGTTTAGGTAGTCTATTTTTCCTGTCCTTTTCTCTTTCCATTTTATTTATGCTTTGCTCGAGTACTAGCAAAGTGTAAGTTGGAGGGTGTGATCGGCACTCAAAAAGTGACGATTTAGACCCGTTAATTACACTAAGTTAGTCCCGATATGTTATCTAATATATGTTTTGTAGTATTTTTGTATATTAGACAGGAATTGGAGGAGTGACGCAAAACTGCCACTTTATGGCAAAAACAATGCAACCAAATGAAGACCCAACAAAAACAGCATAAACCGTCCGAACGCTATCAGACCACCATCCCGACTCGTGACCATCCGACGTCATCAAGCCACACATCCCGATGCTTTTGTCGAATGTCCCTACGCTGAAGCCAACCGTCCAGATGCTCTTTGTCATGGCACCCAAGCACATTCCGTCCTGACGCCACTAGACGATCGTCCCGGCGCTCTGAAATAGGAAACTAACGTGGATCCCAACAAATCCTGTCTGGACGTCGAGAGCAACCGTTCGAACGCTCTGTGCCAAAGTTGCTAAATTTAATGCCACGGAAAAACTATGAATGGGGCCCTATTCCCCTCATTCCAAACCATCTCTTGGAGATCTAATTCTCATCTTCTCTCATATATTAGTTCTCTCATCCCTTTGGCCCCCGGCCAAGTCACCTCTGCAAGGTCCGGGCCTCGTCGAGGAGCTGCCGATGACGATCAACATCAAGTTGACGACGAACTCCTGCCCGACCATGAGTGGCTAAGTCCCTACCTCCGCCTCGGGTGATGATGAAGCCAAACTTGGTAACATAAGAGTAGATTAGTTCTTATTTTATTTACGCTTTGTAATCAGATTGTTATGTAACAATATTATTACATCCCTTCTGTGGATATTTTCTAACTAATTAAATTCATGTTTAAGTTTTATGTGATTGCATTAAATAAGTGTTGTACAACTGTGATAACTGTTCGAATACACAAATTTGAGATAGGCTATGCCATGGATAAGATGGGTCGTACTCCGGATAGGCCGTGCTAGAATCCTGGATAGATTATGCCATATTTGTGATTCGGGATTTGGAAAGTAGAACTTGAGATATTTTATGCTCCGGATAGAATATGCCTTGTTGAAATTGTTAGCCCAAGCGTTATTCAATCATGCTCCATTTATTGTTTTGACATACAACAACGCATTGATTTTGTATTTACTAATGTTTGAGTTGCATTAGCAAGTAATTTTTAGGAATTAAGGGCCTTAAAATATATTCCCAAGCATCAAAACCCAAGATCATAAGTTAAAGCATAAAAGAATTGAAGTTTTTCAATTTCTGACAAAAGGAGGTCATCCCCCTTTACATTCGGGTCATCTCTGTTGAAGAAATCACATCGATTCTATGTTGGAAAAGCAAAAGGGGCCGTCCTCTTTTGTAACCGGGTCGTCCAGGAATGGGTACTGGCCTTAGATCACTTATTTGGGTCATCTCTCTTCAAAACTGAGCCATCTCTCTTGATCCCTTGCCTTGTTTGTCATAAGCCAACAAATCTGGGTCGTCCCCATTTACAAAGGTGTTGTCTTAGTTTATATACATGTTTGTTTTTGCAAAGTCAAAAGTGTTTTGGGCTGACACACTTTGAAAAGAGACGTCCAAGATGTTGAAGGAAACCAAGTTTGAGAAAAATGGGTCGTCCCCTTTTTATTCGGGTCGTCCTAGTTTTATTCCAAGAGGTCAAAGCCTAGTTTGAGCAATTGTGGGCCGTCCCAATTCAAAAAGGAGACGTCTCCAAAGTCTCAGAGATTTTCCAGGAGAAATCTAGGTTGTCCTAGTTTCAATCCGGGTTGTGCCATTTTGGTGCTCAAATCAAAGTTCAAGCAAACGGGTCGTCCCAAAGGGTGTTTGAGACGTCCCAACTTGGTTCTGAAAAACAAAGTCCCTGGGTCTCAATTCGGGTCATCTCTCTTAGCATTTGTGCAGACACAAAATTTTCAGACAACAAAAAGGAGCTGACACAGTTTAAACCGAGCAGACCCAGTTTCTCTGCTGAACAATCTGGGTCGTCCTAGTTTCAAAGAAGATGACACTTGCGATATAAAATTTGAAATTTCAGGCTGCCAACGGGAAGATTTTGGTCCATTAAATGCTACCAACGGTTACAAAGACTGAAGTTCTATATAAGGAGTAAATTTCCCTCTTCTCAAAGGTTGTTGAAAGACATTAATCACTATTACACATACTCTCTCAAGCATTCATAGTTGTGCAACCCTACTGAGATGAAAATTCTTATTCTCTCTGATTACACAGTCCTTTATTGTTCATTCTTTATTGCGGAACATTCTTTCTGTCATTTCTCACCAACTCTCCTTAATCATTTATTGTACATTCAATACTTGAGAGTGAGTGATTGTAAGTGAGTTTCAAATTTGTATATCCTCACATAAAAGAGACCAATCACTACAAACCAAACTATCATTTCTATATAAGCTTTACTTTGCTTCAAAATCTAGGGTTACGTTTCACCCATTTGAAGGATTCTGATTGTAAGAGGCTTCGATTCGCCCACTCAAGAATCGTTACTAGTGGATTTGAATTCCCAAGGTGCTTGGGGAGTGAACGTAGGTCAAAGAGGACCGACATTGTTTAATGGAACCAACTGTACATTCTGAAAAACTAGGATGACTTGCTTTATCAAATCTTTTGATATGGCTTCTTGGAGGGTCATTGTTAATGGTCCCACTATACCTACCACCACCACCGGAGAAGGTGAGGCTAGAGTTACCGGACCCAAACCCGAAAGTCCCTACACTGAGGATGAATGGAAAATTTTGTAAACAAATGTAAAGGCCATGAATCTTTTACACTATATGCACTAGGACCTGATGAATTCAATATAATTGAAGGTTGTGAGGATGCCAAGGAGATTTAGGACAAACTCCAAATCACCCATGAAGGGACTAATCAAGTTAAGGATAAGAAAATAGACATTCTTATTACGGAATATGAACTTTTCACCATGCATGAAAATGAGAAAGTAGTTGACATGTTTACTCCCTTTAATTTGATAACTAACAATCTAAAAGCACTTGGTAGAACTTTTCCAAATGTGGAACTAGTTAGAATAATTCTCAGGTCAGTTCCAAAGGAATGGAGACATAAAGTCACAACAATTGAGGAGGCAAAAGACCTTACAGTCTTTCTTCTTGATGACCTCTTGGATTCTCTCATTACCCATGAGTTCACCTTAAGGACCAAGGAGGATTCTAAGGGTAAGAAGACGGTGGGAATTAAGTCATCCACTCAAGAATCCTCTATAGAAGAAAATTCTGAGAGTGATAATGAAGAAGAGCTGGCCTTGGTAACAAGGAAGATGGGTAGGCTCTTGAAAAAGAAGAAGAATCTTGAAAGGAGAAAGTTCAACCACACCAAGGGTCAATCGAGTAGAGACCCACATCTGAAGGAAAAGAAGAATGAGGTGACATGCTATAATTGTCACAAGCCCGGGCATATCAAACCCGAATGTCCCTTATTGAAGAAGGACAAGAAAGAAGAGAAGATGAAGAGGTTTCCCAAGAAAGTCATGAAGGTGACTTGGGATGACACGGATTCTACTGAAGGAGAAGAAGATACAAGCGATGGTGAGCTCGTCAATCTTTGTCTCATGGCCAACGATAGTGAGGTAACCATCTCTAACTATTCTGATATTGATAGTGATAATGAGGAGACACCTTCAATTGAAGAAGTCCAAGAAGCCCTTGAGGATTCTTTAAGATCCTTCAATGAAGTAAAAATGAAAAATAAGTCTCTTAATAAAGAAATTACCAATTTGAATTCCAAAGTTAAAGTCTTAGAATATGAGAAGAAAATGCATGCTAACAAAGCTAAAAACAATTGTGAAAATGAAAATGTTTTACTTAAACAGAAAATAGAGGATTTGAACAAGATCATAACCACGTTCACCCAAGGGGAGAAATACTTAGAAATGATCCTTGGTACTAAATCTACTTTTAACAAGGAAGGTTTGTGATTTAACCCAAATGAAAAGAAAACCATTTTAAGAAATTCATGTATTAAAGACACAACAAATAAATCTGAAAATTGTGATTTTGGGGAAAATCTGGGCATGCCATCTCCTCTTGTATTCATAGACTTAAAGGGAGAAAACCAACAAAAATAATATGGGTTAAGAAGGGTGAATCACCACCTAAAGTACCCAAAAGACCAATGCCAAAATCTGTCCACGTTAAGTATGTTAAGGCCCCTGCACATTTTCAGCCTATTCATAGGAGGACACCACATAGACCATACCCAAGGCCTCACAGGCCTTATCCCTCTGCTCATAGGAACTTTAGCTCATACATTCCTTACATGCATGCCTACACACCACATATTCATTACTATCCTAACCCCTATGGACACAAAATGAATTGGGGACCAACATACACTCCACCTAATTTCTATGCAGGTGGATTCTTCCAAGGATAGGTGGTTCCTTGATAGTGGATGTTCAAGGCACATGACGGGGAATGAAAGCCTCTTCACTTGCTTGAAGTCTAAAGACGGAGGACACGTGACCTTCGGAGACAACAAGAGTGGCAAGGTAATCGGCATTGGGAATATAAGTAATCCTTCATCTCTTTATATTAAGAATGTTTTATTAGTAGAAGGTTTAAAGCATAATATTTTGAGTATTAGTCAATTGTGTGATAGTGGTTTTGATGTTTCCTTTGTTGAAAATAAATGTGTTGATAAATTCAACGAGCATGTTGCATTTGTAGCATATAGGGATCATAATGTGTATACCACTTGTCTAAATGAATTGTCACAACAAAACATTAAGTGTTTTATTGCACATGAGGAAGAAAGTTGGTTATGGCATAGAAGGTTAGGACATGCTAACATGGATTTAATTTCAAAACATTCTAAAAAGGATTTAGTTAAAAGCTTACCAAAAACAAATTTTACAAAAGACAAGATTTGTGATGCTTGCCAATTAGGCAAACAAACAAAATCATCTTTTAAAAACAAAAAGCATGTCTCTATTTCTAAGCCATTAAAACTTCTTCATATGGACCTTTTTAGTCCTACTAGAGTGGCAAGTCTAGGGGGGAAGGTATATGCATTTGTAATAGTTGATGATTTCACTAGATTTACTTGGGTGCTAGTTCTTTCTCACAAAAATGAAGCACACACTCACTTAGCCAAACTTTTCCGCAGGATCCAAAACGAAAAAGGATATACCATAACTTGTGTTACGAGTGACCATGGTAGAGAATTTGAGAACGAAGACATAGAAAAGTTTTGTGATGAACACGGAATTGCACACAACTTCTCCGCACCTAGGACCCCTCAACAAAATGGTATAGTTGAACGTAAGAATAGATCCCTACAAGAAATGGTTAGGACAATACTTAATAAACATAACCTTCCTAAGTATTTTTGGGCCGAAGCAATAAGTGTAGCATGTTATGTGATGAATGGAGTAATTATTAGGATGTATTTGAATAAAACTTCGTATGAATTGTAGATGAGGCGCAAGCCCAATATTGCTTATTTTTGTGCGTTTAGTTGTAAATATTATGTGCTAAATGATAAAACCAACTTAGGAATTTGATGCTAAAAGTGATGAATTCATATTCTTAGGATATTCTTTAACAAGTATGGCATATAGGGTTTACAATAGAAGAACCTTAGTTGTAGAGGAGTCCATGTATGTTACATTTAACGAGTCAAACCCCTTTTCTAAGAAAGAAAATCAACTTGATGATTTGGACTTAATAGAAGATGGGGTAAATAAATAGACCTAAAGGGAGATGAACCTAAAGTTAAACCTAAGGAAGAAGACCAAAAAGATCCAAAGGGAAATGAAAATCCAACAAATGGATCCACTTCACTTCCCCATGCTTGGAGATTGGTCCAAAATCATCCTAAGGACCAAATCTTGGGTGATCCTTCTAGAGGAGTGACCACAAGGTCTAGGTTACAAAACGAGGTCTCACATGTAGCCTTCATATCTCCTATAAGACCTAGCAATATAGAGTAAGCCCTTGACGAAGAAGCTTGGATTCTTGCTATGCAAGAGAAGCTAAGCCAATTTGATAAAAACCAAGTTTGGACACTTGTCCCTAAATCCAAGGACCATTCAATTATTGAAACAAAATGGGTATTTAGGAACAAGAAGAATGAACAAGGTGAAATCACTAGGAACAAAGCTAGACTTGTAGCCGGATTCAATTAAGAAGAGGACATTGATTATGAGGAAACCTTTGCTCTGGTTGCTAGGATAGAAGCCATTCGCATGTTGCTTGCATATGCATCATATAAACAATTCAAACTTTTTCAAATGGATGTTAAAAGTTCTTTTCTTAATGGATTTATTGAGGAGGAAGTTTATGTTAAACAACCTCCGGGATTTGAAAAATAAAGAATTTCCAAATCATGTTTTTTGTGGGTAATTAATTGTAGCATAAAGAAAAAAAAAGAAAAAAATTACACTTGTACAAGGGGCATTCCCCAGGCCTTACCACCCAAAAAACACCCACTACAAAGAAAACAAAATAAAACAAACAACTAACAGAAGACAAAAAAACATAATCTCCACTACAAGGCCAAACAAGCGGCCTGATCAAAAGCTCAAAAGCCCACTAATCACAATGAAAGTCAACTCACTCAAATGCCCATCTTGCCCGAGCCTTCACTTGCTTGGCGAGCATTGAGTCCCGGGTCAGCTGGGCAACTGTGAGGGATATAACTGCTATTATGGGCAGCTGGATGAAGCATAGAGCTGGGCTAGACTGTAGTAGTCCAGTGGGGCCGAGGCTTAGCCTCCTGACTAGGCATCCGAATCCCTCCCCCTCCCCCTACCCGGCTCCTGTTCCTATTCTTTCTCCTTTTGCTAACTCTGACGAGTTCGGGGACTCATCTCCATCACTACTATCCTTCTCAGAAATAACACCATGAGGTTGAACCTCTTTGTTCTCCACAAGCTTATGTCGACTACATGACTCACTCTCATGCCCAAAAGAGTAGCAAAGGTTGCACACAGGCGGTAATCCTTAATACTCCACTCTAATCTCAACTGTTGTTTCTCCACACTTTACAAAAATAGCACCCTTAAGAGGCTTCCTTGCGTCCACTTCAACACATACTCTTGCGTAGGATAATCTTTATTTGGTATCCGTTTCCTTATCGGGAGAAAGGGGATAACCTAATAAACTCGCAATCCGACTCAAGCACTGTGTATTCCAAAATTCCAGGGGAAGGCCATGCAACTTAACCCAAACAGGGATACGAGATATGGACTCTTTAGTAAAACAATACATTTTCTCCCATCTGCGCAAAATTAACAACTTCCCAGAGAAGTACCATGGGCCTCGATCCATAATATTTTCCATAGCTCCCGTATTGTTGAACTTGAAAATAAAGAAGCCGCTATTATTGCCTAAGACATGAACCAAGTCCTCATGGCTCCATATAGAGGCATGATTGGTAGTCTTCTATATTTGACGGCTAGTAGACCGGATATAATGTTTAGTGTTTGCACGTGTGCACGATACTAAGCTTATCCGAAAGAGTCACATCTATTTGCCGTCAAACGTATCCTTAGATACTTAAAAGGCACAATAGACTAACGATTATGGTATCTAAATCAAAATTCTTTTGACTTGTTGAGTTCTCTGATGCGGATTT
Source organism: Sarracenia alabamensis (assembly GCA_035668455.1). Lineage (NCBI taxonomy): Eukaryota > Viridiplantae > Streptophyta > Magnoliopsida > Ericales > Sarraceniaceae > Sarracenia > Sarracenia alabamensis. The sequence continues at coordinate 10,366 of JAULLH010429740.1, forward strand.
TTTCGGGTGCAAAGTAGACCGCAAGAGTACCTCGGGAACATGCCACTTCCTAGGAAAGTGTCTCGTCTCTTGGTCAAGTGAAAAGCAAAATTCAGTTACGTTATCAATGATCGAAGCTGAATATTCCGCTACCGGTAGTTGTTGTGCGTAGACATTGTATATTAAACAACAACTAGAGGATTTTGAACTTGCTTTTGATTGCATACCTATCATATATGATAATATGAGTGCCATTTGTTTGACTAAGAATCCCATTCAGCATTCTAGGACAAAACATATTGAGATTAAGTATCATTTTATAAGAGATCATGTAGAGAAAGGAGATGTGGAATTAATTTTTGTTAATACAGATAAACAACTAGCTGATATATTTACAAAATCCCTTCAAGAAGATAGATTCAATACCTTGTGTAAAGTCTTGGCATGATGAACTTGTGTGATATTTGATTCATAACTGATACTGTTTGATAATATACTCAAAATCACACACACACACACACACTCTTTTTTTCCCCTGTTCTGGGCTTGATAGATCAATCTTTTGGCTAAAAAGATCAACCTTTATGTCTACATAGATTGACCTTTCGTTTAAAAAGGCCTACCTTTTCTGTTCAACCCAGAAAAGATCGATCATTTGCTTTACAAAGATCGACCTTTTATTTTGACTCAGGAAAAGATCGGTCTATTCTTCGAATAGATCGGTCTATTCTTCGAATAGATCGGCCTTTTTCTCGAGGGGGGAGAGAGAAACAGTACAGCATAAAAAGATTGACTTTTTTCATAAAAATATCGACCTTTTGTGCGAGGTTAAGTTAAAAAGATCGACATTTTTCCATAAAAAGATCAACCTTTTGCGCGGCTAGATCGACCTATCTTATAAAACGATCGACCTATTGTGAAAATAGATCGACCTATTTTTAAAATAGATCGACCTTTAAGTGTTTTATATATAGAACCCGTTTTGAATCCTTTCATATTCCTCTCGTGCCTCTCTCTAACTCATACGAAACCCTTGTTTCCTCCCAAACCCTTCTCGAAAACCTTCAAAATCCTTGCGATATATTCTCAAACCCACTCAATCTCGATTTCGACAATGGTATAGAAGAAGGATTCAAGGAAAGGGGATAATCCAGAATCGTCAAGCCCTAGAACTCTGAAGAAAAGAATGACTGATACGACTTAGAAGAAATCATCAGAGGATCAGCCCAAGGTTCAACCCTCTCCATCTTTTGTCTGTCTTATTGAGGTACAATTCTTTTTGGAAAGAGATATCATATCTAGACGAGCCATCGATTTCCATTACTTCAAAACCAATGGCATGTCATTCCACAAATTTTTCTCAATCTTAAAATGGGAAAATTCCTAACCTTTTCAGGCCCCCATTACCCTGATTTAATTAAATTATTCTATGTATATTTTGTTAATCCAACCATGTCATCATCCACCATTAACAC
>JAULLH010430846.1:0-11817 GCA_035668455.1 Sarracenia alabamensis
ATACCCAAAGACACCGCGAGTATCAATGACCAATTTACAAGCGCAAAATCAAATCAAGTAATTACTACCATCCAATTTCACCTGGCAAATCTGAAGAGATGGGTTGCCAGTAGAATTCTCTGAACGAATCAATCCAGTATCCTCAGGATCACTAGAAAGCTTTCCTGTATCAGACATAATGGTGTGAACCAAGAACAAGAAGTACGAGGCAAGCGGAAGCAAGGAACAATGTAACAGATACAAATCAAAGTAGAGATCAACCGCAAGAATGCCAAAAATATCTAGAACACTATACCAGAGTGTAGCAGAATCAAAGACAACCCAAGGAAGCAGTTGAAGGGTGCAGCAGAATCAAAGACAACCCAAAGAAGCAGTTGAAAATCATAGTTGTGAACAACCATAGTCACACACACCCAAGGTCTTTCAAGCAACACTAGTCGACATCATTGGAGGCCGAAACAAGGAAAGTTGCCCAAAAAAACCCTAGTTGCAACTCTTCGAGCTTCAAATCAACCAAAAAAAGTGGAATCGATCCTCGTAGAACATGTAATACCTCTAATTGGCACCCATCAATTGAAAACAAGTCGTGCTCTAGATTGAAAAACATACCATGATCTAGATCATGATTTATTCATGCTAGAAGGGTCGGGTCACACCCTGACCTGTCTCCAATATCCAACTCATATAAACCACCACAAGCATAGCTTATTTACTATGCAAATCTAATCCAAAAATATTCTAACTCTGGATCACTAGAAAATCCGATAGAGTTTCTTCTGTTTTCGAGACTATCTCCAACAACAACAACCTGTGAAAACAAATATGCAAACACATCTATAATAAAAGGCGCTCAACGGCACTAACCAATTGCTCTGCAAGCATACAAACAAGTCTCAACATGAAAGAATGGCCTTATGGCCTTACAACCCAATAGCAAAAATCTTAAAAGATAGAGCTACAAAGAATGAAACAAAAACTACTACATCAACTGAAGAAATGTACATAAAAAACAACTGTAACAGGTCCTCCAGCTAAGCCGAGCCATCCATGCCAAAACCTGAAAATGTTGGTTATAACATGAGCGAAAACTCCTATAGGAAATACACTAACCAAAGAATAAAAATGTATAACATGTGAGCCAAACATGTGAATACCATAACCCCAGTAAAAGAAGAACCTCGTTCCATATTTTAGTAAAAATGTATCTACGTGATTCTAATTTTAAGAAAAGCATTTCTTAAAATGTCTTTCTTTTTTCATAAAAACGGTTTTCCCACTTTTTCATGTCTTTCAAAACATCTTTGGATTATCCCGAGATTTACCCCGTAGGGTTCTACCCACCCACACTCACACACAATGCAGACCTACCGCGATCATATGCCCACATGTGAGTATAGCTTGGTTATATCCACACATAAACCCATTTGTCTCACCTTATGGACTAGAATCGAGGGGATGGGACTCCCCGTAGAGTCACAACCACTATGTCCCAACTTACAGTTCATGACCAAAGGGATGGACTCCCCGTAAAATCAGAATCACTATGCCTCCCCATAAAATCAGAATCACTATGCCCCAACTTACAGCTCAAGATCGAAGGAATAGATTCCCCATAAAATCACAATCACTATGCCCCAACTTACGGCTCAAGACCGAAGGGATGGACTCTCCAATGACTCTCCCTCGGGAGTCTACCCCAACTTACGAACTAAACTGAGAGAATGGGCTCCCCGTGGATCCACAACAATTCACCAAGCATGCCATAACTTACGGGCTTTAACAGAAGGGATGGGCTCCCCGTTGACTCGCTAAGAGTCATAACAACAGCAACCACAACACACATGATACATATATGTATATAGCATCAATCTCAACAAGTCATATACAATAGAAATTACATTATCACTGTATAATGTAAGCCAACGTCAAAGATAAGCCTAAGCCTATCCATCTTACCACACACATACCGCCAACAATCTCGATAGGTCACATGAAAGGCAAAGTTATATTCTCATTGCATAATTAAACTCAACCTCAAGTATGAGCCCAAACCTATCCACATAACATACAATCATGTCCATCAATGGCTATAATACCTATAACCCGTATAACATAAATAATATGACATGAACGCATAGCAGTAAATCACAAACAAGGGCAAAGCCTAAGCTAGCCCCTAACACATCACAATGGTAACCGCATGTCACTGCATACGTCAAAACGATAGCTACACGTCACCCCACACGGTATATGATAGCTATATATTACCTCATAGGCCATTGTTGTCTTCACGCGTTACCTCACACGTCACTAGAGTAACTTAGCGTCACCCTCATATCGCAATGACGACTACTCATCACCACATACGCCACCACGGTATCTACGCATCGCCACACACGTCATTGCAGGAATTATGCAATGCCACGCAGGCCACTGCGGTAACTAAGCGTCACCACACACGTCACAATGGGAACTACACGTGACCACATAAGCCACTATGGCAACTAAACGTCCACGCAAATCACAACACGAACTACACGTGACCACATAAATCATGATGGCAACTAAGCATCACTGCGCACATCACAACGGAATCTACACATCACCACACGTGTCACTCGGATAATGACACATCACCTCACGAACTACTAGAGTAACCACACACCGCCACACGCGCCAAGTTTAAGAACTAAAGAGTTCTAACTACCGTATAACAGGATACCAGATCATGTCCAAGGATTCTCTCTCTACCCCACTCATCACAACAAACTTATAAGCACAAGCATCGACCTATAGAGGGGTACTACGAACTCCTCTCCAAGGGTTACACAAGCTAGTACTCCTCATCCATCACAAGTACCTGCAAGTGTCCAACACACTCCACAATTACAACTACTCATGAAATACCCAACAATAGGGACTCAATTCATAATTATGATATCGTACACCACGCCTCAAGTCACAAGGCTTATACCTCAAACCACAAATCACGGCCCACAAGCTACAAGCCACAAGCTATGAGCTACTAACCACGGACTCCGAGTCTAAAACTACGAGTTACTAACCGCAAGCTACGAGCTAGAAGCTGCAAGCCGCAAACTACTAACCACGTACCACAAGCTAGGAGCGGGAGGCTACAAGCCGCAAACTACTAATCATAAGCCATAAGATACAAGCTAGAAGCTACAAGCCGTAAACCACAAGCTAATAGCCACAAGTCTACGACCCCACAAACTTCAAACCACGAGCCACACGCCACAAGTCTAAAGCCACAAATCATGAGCCTTAAATCCTACAAACCACAGACTATACCTCAATGCCATAGACTACAAGCTACGGGCCTCAAGCCTCACAAACTACAAACCTTAAGCTATAAGTTAGCAACCTTAAACTTCAGGTCACACCAACCCACCAAGTCCTTAGACCAAGGCTTCAAACCCCACCTAAGCATTGGGGTTTCACGCCTTTATACACATGTCCATGTCAAGAAGGTGGCCTTGACTATCATCCGACTCATTCACCCACACTTAGCTATCAAGCACTAATAGGTATCTATATTTAGCCAAAATCTCAACGTCGTCAACACTTATGGTTTTCAACCCCAAAGAGGCGAATCACACACGGTTAAGATGTCAACTATCCACAATACACAAGCCTACTAATTAGGTGGCCTAAGTCACCAATCAACCTTCCACTACACTCATACATGCAAGCATACCAACGCTTACTCGAAATCCCATATCACTCATAAATGTGGATTTCACCCGAATTAAGTGAATGACACTCAAATATAATTCTAACTCCCCCACAAGCATCGACATGCCAAATAGGTGACCTAAATCACCAAAGGTCTTCTCACATACCCTGACGTGCATAAGTACTACGACTTAGCCAAAATCCCGTAAGCTCAACCTCTAGGGAATTCATCAAAAACCTAAAGCAATAACGTCACAAGGGATGCCAATTGCCTAGCACAACCATAATTTAACATTCTAGGGCTTAGAAACCAAAACCCCCAAATTCTAAGTTTTTCCCCAAAATCCACCGAAAACCCTAATACATAATTTTCACTAATCCATAGTTTTTATCAAATTAGCAAGATACGGTTGCTCTAAACATCACCATCATGAATAAAAACTAACCAAACATCAAGTTCCATACACCTAGGGTTTCTAATATTCGGATCTAATTCTAGGTATCTGGGGTTTTTAATCAAAACCCAACACAACCACCAAAATCATCACAAGACAATTTATTCAAGAGTTAGAGTAAATCCTACCTCATGGGTGAAGAATAAGCCCCAAATTAGTCCACAATCGAGCTCTCCAATCTCAACCACCACCTAGAACGAGATTAGGTTTGATGAAAAATACGAATTAGAGGATGAAAGTTATAAATCTTATAAAATAATCAAGAGAAACTTACCAAACAAAACTTTATAATCACTCCCAAAACATTCTCAAAACACTAGCTACTGTCGTATCTCTATACCAGACCTTAGAGAGAAAGAGTTTGAATAAATAAGCAAAAAATGCAATTTAAAGCAGTCTGTCCCGAAGGAGACCGCTCAAGCGGTCCTAGGTCCACTTGAGCAAATACAACTGCTTGGTCCTGTCCGAAATTTTAAAAACGAAGCCACGTTTCCGATCCAAACGACATCAAACTTCACCCGACACTCCGGAATAATTAATCAAAGGTTCCAAATCAAACGGCATGATCATTGTACCCCGAATCGATATTAAATTTTAATTCTTTTGAAACTTTTAACCGGTTTTACAAAAAACCACTTATACGCCGGTTTTGAATTAAAACTTAAAAACAAAACGGTCAATGATTCCACCATTCCTGGCTCACCAAACCTATCAAACGACGTCATCTCAAGATAATAATAAATAAAACAGGGTGTCATTACAGGCCACAATTGCGAGATGAGAGAAATAACCCTAGCGGTGCCAAAGATACAGAAAAAATCTTAAAAATTTGGAAAAATACGAGAATTAAAAGGAAAAAATCATGATCTAGATCCTAAAGATCAGTCGATGGGTACCAAATAGAGGTTTTACAATGAGGACGAAAAAATTAAAAAAAAAAAAGGAAAGAAAGAAGAAATAAATCACTATTACGAAAGATTTTGCTCTGATACCATGTTAAGAACTTAAGATTGATGTATGAGGAGAGAAAAACAAGAGAGAATATAGAGAATTATAATGACGGTGAAAGGATAGAGCAACCAGAATTATGGTTACGTCCCTTATCACAATTATCTATATAATGCGACAAAACTTACATAAATACAAAAGTACCCTTAACATCTTTGATCATATAAACAAAATCTTAACCAACAAGATTTCTGAAGTCACGTGGCCCAAAGCACCAAAATCTCAACCAACAAGATTTCTGAAGTCACGTGGCCCAGAGCTCCAGAATATCGAATGGGAATTAGAATATGATAAGGAACTCTCCATTGCAAATATAATTTCTTCCACAAACAATGGATCTCCGAAATTCATACATCCACGCGAGTTAAGAGTTGAGTAGGAAGACTTCCATATTTAAACTGAACAGTCTGAACTATCTCAACCAAAAAAAAAAAAGTTCCATAATTTCACAATGTCCCAGGAGCCAGATATATTTTGTCAAACAATGTAAAACTTCATTAAGTTGTCCTTTGGCCAATAGGAAAAGTTATCCAAAGTGCGAGGGAAAAGATAATGAAATAACCCTGCTGCTTCATGGCCGAAAATCCGAGGAAAAACTGGAGCATTTGCCTGCAGAAACAAGATTTGGTGTTAGACATGCAAACTTAATTGTTTGAATGACCACAACTTAAGAGGAACCAAAAGTGTGTGATGCTGTGAATGTAGAAGGGTTTGGGTTACCCAACATAGGAGGTAAATAAATGAAGGAAGAAAGTAAATAACAAAAAAAAGTAAAATCTCAAAGAATTTGCACTACAACATTTTCCTCCACTCTCCAAGCGAAGAGTGAGGTAGACTTGCGCAATAATTCATCTCAAGATCCATTAACAGAAACACACTAATTTCATCATGTCAAACATCCAATTGATAACTACATGTTTGCAAATGCTAATTATTATAAATAAAAAAATTAAGTGTTGAAGTAAACAAGAAAAGAGAATGGATTAAAAGAAGGACAAAGCTCAGTCCTTGAAGTTAGTTTGCTTGATTAGTTATATTAACAAAAAGCTTTTACAATGATGATCTTGCACAATCTGAACACGTGATACATTTGGATGTGGCACAACTTGTCATTTAGAGTATCACCTCTACATAAACCGAATTGCTCCAGGGCGCCATTGATCATATGCTGGAATAATGACGATGTCTACTGACCTGGCTAATCAAATTAATGGCCCAATTCCAACAAGATAAATAGAATCTTGCTTTCTCAAGCCCATAAAATCTCATGGGCTCCTTCCACAAAGAAGAGAAATTAGACCTTACATTCTCAACGCCCCATGTGCTTCTTTCATGCTCGCTTTACACAATTCCACCATTTTCAGCCTAAATCTCTCTCCTAGTCCTACCACACAACTTCTTGTCAATGAATGTTTGAATACAAATGAGATCAAAAAAATTAAGCATGGATTGTAACCACACCTACACAAACTCATTAAGATTTAAACCCATGAATATATGGAACCACACCAATAATTATACGCAACACCAAAGACGAAAAACATAAAGAAAAAAATATATAGCTCGACATAAACCTGCTTATGTACATGATTTAGAGAAGAAAAAAATTCCAAAACATGAGTGAAAGAGTACGGATCCACTCCCTTCTCTCTATAAGCAAACATTTTCTAACACAGAGCCTTAATTTCCACAATTTTTGCATTTGTTATTTATACTCATCAAACCCGTCAACCTGATCCAAATACATGTACAAACCCAATGAACTGTATGGCCCCACATTATACAAGACATCCACTCAATAGTCGGCACAATCTTGATGTTAATGAGATCACATCAAAGTCAAACAACATTATTAAATAGACATATTCACTGATATACTATACTCTTAATTGTACTAACCAAAAATAGGTTTGGCAAGCAGGCAGTGGAACTTCTCACCATCTGTTCCACTATACTTCCTCATCATTAATTGTAGTTGCACTCTTGTAGAGAAGTTTTACCTCAAAGATTTTGCATAGTAAGAAAATTTTTGTTTGAGATTTTTGGTCGAACACTTCGAAACTTGCATGCCTCACCATCCAGATTCAAAAAAATTCTGAACAACTTCTAAACTATGCAATAGTTAGTTGTATGAGAAAACCGAGTCATCAAACTTGTACCCTTTTGGTCATTCTCTCATAATGATTTCATTCTAAAGAGTTTGTAATTTGTTAGCTTAGTTGGATCCTTGAGTAAGTTCTGTAGTTGAAGATTTAATATTGGAGACTCAATCTAAAGCTTGATAACAAACAAATAAAGTATGATAAGAAACGATAAAAATCATGCATTGTAAAAGAATATCATATAGATGGATTTATTCAGGTTTGTCTTACTGCATTGGTTTTTATATAGTATCCAGGACCGTAGATAACACAATTTTGGACTATGTTCAGGATTAACTTTTGGTCTTGACCTTCACAATCCACCGACAATTGGTAGCTGGGCTTTGTGTACTGTTTTTCTATAAAATGTTTATTGCAAGTGTTTTACCGATTCAAAGAAAAACAAGTTGTGTTCGGACCTATCATTTCAGTGCTTTCACCATTCAATTGGACAAGTGTACTATTCGCGGGTGATATTCTGGTACACATTTTGCAGAATGTTCGAAATGGAGCATTTACCGTTTGAAAGCATGTCAATTTATACATTTCTGTCATATCTGGAACAAGATTCTCGTGATTCTTGTCTCCTTCATCTAGGTTTTCCTTTTCCACATAAAGGCTGCATGACTTCATTTTTAAGGTTACGGTTATGTTTTACATTGAATTCACAGAACAGCTGTAGTAAAGGAATGAGTGGATAGGGTGCCACAAACACTGAAGAGTTCGTTGGGGTTGGGTGATTTAGGAAGAAGGAAATGAAATTGATATATGTTCCCCATAATCATTTGTTTGGATTACTAAACATCATAGAAATGGAGAGAAATGGGGAAAGTGTTCGCTTAATGACCACTTTTGAATCTCCCCCAAAGTGCAGATTTGGAGAGAAAATAAAACTAATTAGACACAAATCTTACAATGCCAAAACTAAGCCTTCAAAACCAAATACAAATAATCGGTAAAAGGTTAAATTGGTAAATAATATGACGCTTTTTTTTCCTTTCTTGTTATGTAGGCTAACCACACAAAATTGGAGAAAAGTAACTATCTTGTCTTTATTGTTTATCCACACAAGATGGGGAGACATAATCTTTTCTCTGCAAAGTCTGGACATGCCACCAAAAGCTTAAGGTTATAAACCTCATGTTAGTGGTTGATCTCTAACAATCATAAGGTAAGACAGGTGGCAAGGTAGTTTTATATGGAAATTATACAAAATATAAAAGAGGGCATTTCCAGCAAGAGGCCTCATTCCATTCCACCAAGTGCATAACTTAACGTGATTAATTTGGTAGCACATGAAGATAGTGAGTCATGAGTTTTGGTTAGAATAATTAACCTAGCTCTGATACCATGTAAATAGAAAAATAATGATATTCGGGAAGCTTTAGTCTCTCAATTTGAGAGATCTACTATTTATAATGATTGCAGGAGTATATACAGTAAAACCCTAACGGGCCTTTACAACTAACGGACCAATCTACTGATATTATATGCATACATCTAATAATATCACTAACAAACAATGCATGGGTGTGACTGGATCAGTTCGTCGTGCCTTTAGAGATAACTCCCTCACAATCACTTTCACTAAGGAAGACCATAAATTATAATTCCCTCATAAACGACCGCTTTATGTCTCCCTCATGATCAATGACATGGAGCTACAAAGGGGATTCATGGATAGAGAAGCTTCACTAAACATCATGCTTCTCAAAGTGATGAGAACATTGGGTATATCTCCTCAACAACTTGTTAGAGAAACCGCCAAAGTGACTGGGTTCAATAGCAAGGGACAACAAACCTTGGGATATGTTAAGGTAGACCTCATCACGGGCCCCATCCGCTCAACCACCAAGTTTCATGTTATAGATGCTGACACCACCAATCATGTTCTTCTTGGTCGAGCATGGCTCCACATGTACGCAACAATACCCTCCATGTATCACCAATGTGTTAAAGCTATACTCAATAGCGGGGTCGTAAGAATAGCGGGGTCGCAACGATCATTCAAGGTATAGGAGTACCACCTCGCAGATGCCTTGTTTTATGATGGCTGCAATGAGGAAGCAACCCCAACCCCTATGCACACCAGCCCACTGCCTCATTAGGACGGCATGGAAGGCACCAATGACAAGGCATCCAAAACTAGACTAGTCATCAGGTACAAGCGAGCTGATGGCAAAACAATCTACAAGCTGTGACAGTTCATGAAGGTGTCCTGCCAACAACCTTACAAGGTCCCTCCAAAACTGTGTTTACATGATGAATCATCCCCTGGTGAACACCAAACTTAAAAAGAAGAGAAAGAAGAAAAAGACCCCTGACCATACCTTACCTCCCCCTGAATCAGAAAACCAAAGGCAAACCACATTGCAATAAGTCTGACCAGCACCAGAATGTTACCAAGAAGAGCCAAGGCCACATAAACAAGAACTGGAGGAAGTCAACTTACAACAAGGAAATGGAGCTACCTGTCCCATATTCATTTGTGAAGATCTACCATCAGAATGCAAGCAAGCCTTTCTTTCACTCATCACTCAATACATGGATGTTTTTGCTTAGAACCAGTAGAAATGTCAGGTTTGGACCCATATAGTACCGTTCACTGCCTCAATGTCCTCCCGACGGCACGACCAATAAAGCAAGGCATTCAATTCTACAAACCAGAGGTCGAGATGAAAATTAAAGATGAAGTAGTCAAACTACTAGAGGCAGGTTTCATCCAAACCATTCAACACCACGCTTGGCTGTCCAGCATTGTACAAATAGTTAAAAAGAACAGGCAGTTGCGAGTGTGTTGATTTTCGAGATTTAAATAAACCATGCCCTAAAGACGAATTTCCATTACCCAGCATTGATACTCTTATAGATTCGACAGCGGGGCATCATATATTTTCTTTCAAGGATGGCTTCAGTGGTTACAATAAAATTAATATAGCCCCGAAAGATGCACAAAAAACGGCATTTTTCACCCTGATAGGAAATTTCTTCTACATCGTAATGCCGTTTGAATTGAAAAATGTCAAAACCACATACCAATGAGCCATGACCGCAATATTCCATGATATGTTGCACAAGATCTTGGAATGTTATATTGACGATGTGGTTGTCAAATCCAAGGTCAAAGATAGAGGATGAACCCCTTGAAATGCACGATGTGGTTGTCAAATCCATTCTTACGCACCTTCAAAACCCCCCAATGAATCTTTCAACGATGCAGGCACTATAGATAGAGGATGAACCCCTTGAAATGCACCTTTGTAGTCACATCAGGAGAGTTTCTCGAGCGCATCGTACATCGACACGGTATTGATCCGAACCCCACCAAGATCACAGCCATCCGAAAAATGCCAAAGCTAGCAAACGCAGACTAACTGAAAATGTTCCTTGGAAGGGCCTCGTACGCGCGGCGCTTGATCTCCGCCATGGCAAAGATCACTCAACCTTTTAGCATCCTACCATATTTTGAAATGAAGAAAGAGATGAGCAAGCATTCCAAGATATTAAGGTGGCTATGGTGTCTCCCCTCACTATGACTCACCTCAGCAAAGTAAACCCCTTCTCCTTACATCACCTCCACACCACGATCCGTAGGTGCATTATTAGTGCAAGAAATAGATGAGGCTGAACGACCAGTGTACTACATCAACCGAGTCATACAACGGGTTGAATCCAAATACCCACCCATTGAGTGTCATTGTTTGGCATTAGTGTTCGCAGTTCAGAAATTACGGCACTACCTCATATCTTTCACCATCAACTTGATAACAAAATGAGACCCCATCCGATATCTTCTAGCATAGCAAGCACTTGCAGGACGCCTAGCAAGCACTTGCAGGACGCCTAGCAAGGTGGCTTCTGCCTTTAGCTGAGTATGACGTACAATGTCAAGCTCCCAAAGCTATCAAAAGTCAAGCTTTGGCAGACCTCTTGGCACACTTTCCTAGCGGGAACTTCGAACTTCCATCGAAAGAACTTCCCGACAATGAATTTCAAGCGGCTACCCTCCAAGCAACAATCCTAACATAAAAAGAATGGATTCTCAATTTTGATGGCTCGTTAGTCGGAGGTGGAAGAAGAGCTAGGATCGTGCTAATCTCCCCGGACGAATAAAAGGTTAATCTCTCCAACAAGCTGAGCTTTCATTGTTCAAACAATGAGGCAGAATATGAAGACCTCAGTTTAGGCTTGATAGTTGCCTTAAACATCATAATAGCCTTCCTCTGCATAAAAAGGAGATTCAAAACTAGTGGTCAAACAGGCCAATGGGGAATATGTCATCAAAGAACTAGTCCTTGCCCACTATTGAACCATTATGCAACGATTGATTGATCGTTTTGGCAATGTTCTGTTAAGTGAGAGAAATAGATGAGACAAGACGAGGATATGAATCTTATTCTTCACGTTTGCCGAGGAAGGAGAAAGCAACCTCCTGTTTGTCAAAGATTCCTATCGTCAGTTTTCACTTTATTACGTATAATATAAAATATAAAAGTAGTGGACAAACAAAAAAGATT
>JAULLH010433049.1:0-11809 GCA_035668455.1 Sarracenia alabamensis
AATAAACCTCAAATACCAAAGCTTAGGCTATAAAGAGGGAGCCTAAGGGTCACCAAGAGTGTGACTAACATCCAAAATATAACCCGATCATAAACGATAAAGGCTATTACAAAGAGCCTAATAATTATCAAGTCATAGGTTAAGGATTCTAACCACTGAATACCATTCACAAACCTTAAACTATAAACCACAAGTCGTAGGCAATGAGCCACAATTACCAACCATGGACAACCAACCTCCATTTACATATCTCCAATTACCATAACTAACATCGAGTTACAAACAAAAGGCGATAAACCTCCAACCACAAATTATAGGCTTTAGACCACAATCTACAAGTTACAACATCACAAAACTCCTTAAGCCTCAATTCATAGGTTATGGTTTGTGAATGGTATTCAGTGGTTAGAATCCTTAATCTATGATTTGAGGTTTACTGTGGGAAGACCAGTATTGGTATCCTAGCATGACATGTTTGTGGATATTTATGAGTAGATCCGTGTGATTTGGTGGAGCACATAGCTTGTGTCTTTGTGCCGGATATTTATAATTATATTGTATGGTGGTTATATTCATCTGTTTGGGTTATGTGAACCCCGTTGAGATTATGGCATTATGGCCAGGACTATTTTACTGTTAGTTTCACCACTGGGGTACCTCATTGATATATATGTTGTGGATACGTGCGTTTTAGTTTTGAGACATGTGGGGGAGTAGTGAGTGTAGTCTAAGCCTTCCAACTAACATTGACTTGTTTCGTGAGGTTGGTCTATGATGGAGGATTCCGTGGGGGTTGTACAATGGAGATAGCCAAGTCCTTCCCAGCATACGTAGATGAGATTCGTATGGGTGGTCCGCGATAGAGCTCCATGAGGATTGTGCAACCAAGGTTAGACTCATCCGTCACTCTAAGGTCTCTTTCAGATGCGTGTGTGCATTTGTAGCGTAAAGTTTATGAGCTATGGTATGGGACATATCTTGTCTACTTTACGATACGCGGGTGGGTGAGTATGTACGCGTAACATTTATGAGCTAAGATATGGGACATAGCTTGTCTACTTTACGATACATGGTGCTTGATTTGGATTATTTGTGCATTATTCATTTATGTATATAAGCTTGATATTGCATACCAAAGGTATTTATATACGTGTACTCTCTACATGAGTTGATATGGTAGCTGTGAGATCCAGTTGGATCACGGACTTGGTTATGACACATAATGTGATTAAGCTGCAGTCTTGTATACATGGTCATACGTTTCAGTTATGGTTCGGGGAACCGTGTATACTTATTCGTGCTAGATACACCCTTTTGGTAGAAGGATTGGGAGTTAGTCTCTTTATCTTTGTGGTGCAGACGTTATGCTTGATTAGCATGCCCCTCTAGATTATATCTTATTAGAGATTACCATATCCTTGTCTCAGACATCTTATCGATAGTACTTTTTTATCATTGTTGAGGGTATCTCTATTTCTGATATCTTTATTGTTTGGAGTTGTGGGCATTTCAGGTTGGAGCGTAGTATAGACTGGATAAGTATGGTGATTAGATCCCTATGGGATAAGTTTTGGGGATAACTCCTTGGAACATTTGTGAAAATAGAAAATGTGGGAAAACTATTTTATGACAATGGAAAATACAATCTTTTTAAGAAACATTTTCTTAAAACAAGAGCCATGTGAATACAGTTTTTCTTTAAAACTTGGAACTTGGTTTCTACCTTATTGGTGTAAAGGTATTCACATGCTCGGCTCGCATGTTTTACTTTTTATTCAGTTGTTAGTGTATTATCCTACAACCGTGGCTCAGCCACCCTAACATTTTCAGGTTTTTAGTAAGGATGGATCGGCTAGCTTGGAGGCATGGCTGCGAATGTTTCATCTTTGTATTCTTTATGCACCATGTTTTGGTCTATTGTATTTGTGTATTGTTGTAGCTTCCTTTCATGAGATTATCATCTGTTGGGTTGTATGGCCATAAGGCCTTTTTATATTTTGATTGCTTAGCATGTTTGGAGTAGCTAGCTCTTTCTCTTGCAGTTTATAGCAGATTATTCATTATGGTTTTGTTGTGGGTTGTAAGTGCGTTGGAGTCACCCACCTTGTATATTGAGGCTTGAGATGCATGTTGCAGCTTAGATTAGCTTAGATTTTGCTGCAGATGCGGATTATTGTTGTTTATAATGTCCAGGTGTTTGTTTACAGGCGGCTAAAATTTTTGGATAGTGCCAAAAATGGGGGAAACTCTGCCAAAATTTCTAAAAATTTCGAGAGTTAGTTTATTTGCAGTTTAAGATGCATAGGTTATCTATCATGATTATCGATAATTATATGGGTTGTTTATTGGTTTAAGGTCAGGATGTTACAGTCTATATCGTGGCTCTCCTCGATGGCGGTAACTTTGGGCCTAAACGTTTCAGGTAAGGAGCTAAGAATCTTCCTCACGAATTTGGAGGAGCTGAGGGGTTTGGTTACAGAAAAGAATGAATTAACAATCTCACTAAGGTTTGCGTAGAAGTGGTCAAAGGACTCACTATCAGACATTCTAAGTTCTTCGAACTTAGTTGTCAACATTTGATGTTTGGAGGTTTTAATTGCCTGAGTTCCCTCATGAGTGACTTGGAGCATGTCCCAAGCTTCTTTTGCTGACTTATAATGTGAAATTCTAGAGAACTCATTAGAACTCCGGGCATTGTGAGTTGCCTCAAGTGCTTTGTAGTTATACTCAGCATAAGAGTTGTCTACCAGTCCATTTAGACTTGGTCTTGTCTCGAGTTTCGTGAGTGGTGGCATCTTCAACGTTGGGCAACTCACATCTGTGTATAACGGACCTCCAAACACGTATCCCCGTGAAATTAAGGAATGCTCTCATTCTAGCTTTCTAGTTGGGATAGTTTTAGCCGTCAAAACGTGATGGTCGAGTTACAGAAAGGCCCACTCTTTCTAACTCGAGGTTTATGGTAGATATGGGATCAACTCAGGTGGTTAAACCAAAAAATGAGAACTAAGCTCTGATACCAAGTTAAAATATAGCTACCAACCACTTTAATAAACCTAAGGGGGGAGGTGAATAGGTTTATGTTCGTTATTAACAATCATTAGCTGGACTGATCTAGCGATTTGAATTTTTGTCCTATCACTCTAATTTGTTAAAGTTAACGAAGTGGATAAAAGGAACCATAAATCAATACCAACTATAAAAGAAGTACACACGATGCAACGTGGAAAACCTAGGGAAAGCCATCCCTGTGATGAAAACCACAACACCAAACACACAACTATATTTTCTACAAACCAAGAAGGTTATCAAAATACAAGAAAAATACTTTTACCCATATACCCATGGATGCCTAACTACAGCATTCTTGACGGAGCTGCCCATGCTCCTTCCTTGATCCTGTAGAGTCCACGGGAGCCACTCCTGATCTCTATATCAATGACGGCTCTGAGATACCTTGGCCAAAATGTCTATGTAGTGGGGAAGGTGTGTGTATGATATGGTCAATGGATGGATATTTGATAAAGCTATAGGTAACATATTTGACCTACCCTTAATGGTGGAATAAATCTCCTAGGAAGCTCTAGGACAAGCATTCATGGTGGGTTGAATGCTTAAAGCTTGGTGGGTGTATGGCAAAGAGAACTACGTCTCAGGGGAATTAATGCCAATCCACACAATCCTAGCAGCCGAATATAAGTGTATAAATTGGAAAATGCACGGGTGCTAGAGCGTTTTTCGAGTGCGCCATATGCGCTATAACGCGCACAAGCGCTCCTTCGAGCGTATTTAAAGATAACAAGCATTCTCTGCCCTCGCCAATGATAGTCGTTAGGGTTTCATTACTGAGATCAATCGCTCTTCGGGAGCACTACAAGCACCTGGAAAACCCAACTCTCGTTAAGGAAGAATTAAGACATTTATATAGGGCCGCTCGGGCTCTCTATGGGCTCTCTCTGCGTGCCTCATTGTCTTAACTCTCGGCTTATCAAGATAAGCACAAATTAATGTTTACCGCTCGATGCTGCTCGAGCGTTCTACGAACGCTCTAGGTCGCTGCAAGGTGCTCGAGCCCTTTCACGTGCCTGCTTAGAATTCATAGTAAGTCTTGAATTCTCTAAGACAAAAATATACACTAACAACCCAAATGATATGATATGAATACATATGGGTTGTGTGTATGCGAGTGTCATATACCTTGTAAGAATCGGAGCGAGCTTGCTGAATGTGAGGAGGATAGAGAACCTAGACACAAACACCCAAAAACCTTAAATCTAAAATCTAAGGTACATACATAATGGTTTTGTTGCTTAACCCTGGAATTGCCAAAATACTAATAAATATGAAACCATAAATGCAATTACATCTAAAATGTTTCTTATTAGTATTACAGAGATCAAATATAGAATACAAAAAAAAAACATAGCTTTTAATATACAATCCTAACAATGGCATGGGATGCTAGTCTAGGTGACGACAATAGAAGCTTGTCTAGGTGATGACGTATTTGGTGATGACAATATTCTAGGTGACTGCGTATTACTATTTAAGGTGGCAGTGGGAATTTAATGATAAGGCATATGTTGTCCGTTAGTGCAAGCCTAAAAAGTATTGGTGTGTGTGTAAGCCATTGCTTAGTGTTTACTGGATGTGTATGTGTGAGTTTGTGCTTAGTGCTGATTGGGTGTGTAAGTGAGGAAACCCATGGTTATGATAACGATAGTAACTAAGTTATGGAATGTGACAAAAACTGGTGTTACATGATAAATCGAATAACCGTGGTTATGGAAAATGGTTAAAATCAGGGTTTTGTGAATGAACTAAATGGTAATGGTTATGATATGTCTAACGGTAAAGATCATGCATGTATTAAGGGTTGTAGCATAGGTTAATAATTAAGGTTATATGATGGTTGAATTGTACTTTGATTTGGTAAAATCGGGTTATATGATGTCAATATTTTTCTTGTGGAAAGGTAAATATTTCGGGAAAAGTAAAACATTTTTTTGTTATGCTTATCATATAATGGACCCCGTATATTATGTTGTAGGCCTTGTTTAGGTTTTTCTATGTGGGCTTGGGCTCTCGTTGTTGTCGAACAACGTTTCAAGTTTTATTGTGGATGTTTGATGCTTGGTAGGAGCGGCTTTAGGATTGAATGTTTTATATAGGGTTGTTACTAGCCTTATTTCAATCCATGTATATGTAATTCTTCAATTCCCTTGTATTTATGTATTTAAGGGTTGTTGAAAACCCGATTGTAAGTTGTAAGCCCAGTGGCCATTTATTGTTGCATGTGAGACCATTTTGGATGCTTGATTCGGGTTTATATTCACGACTTGGGTTAAAATTTTTATTTTGATTACGGATCAAATTATTGGTTTTTGGATGTTTGGGAAAGTTTTTCATAATTTAACATCTTTTACTTCATGTGTGAAGTTTGATGTAAAAAGGGTGAAAAGGTGGTCTCGGTAAAGACTTAGAACAATTTTCAAAGATTTTGAAACAGGGTTTTATTCAGGTGTCTTAGGTAGACCCTTTTGAGCTTTCAAACATATTTGGAGGATTTTTTCCATACAAATGATATTATTTACCTTTTATTTCTTACTAAAAAAATAGATTTTGATACACTTTATTGAATTTTAAACATCCCCTAGGGGTTTCACAGTTCCACTTCGGTTTAGGTTAACTAAAGTGGTTTTTTTTCCATATTGTATTAATGAGTTTTATTGGTAACGGGATGATGCATTACAACTATAACTACGTGACCACTGTGGCATAGAAATTTTACCATCATCTTGTTCATCCACAAAATAAAATGAATCTCCCATTGGTGTACATGCAACCACTCATCGATGATTACAATAGATGAAGGCACGAAAGGAAACCAACCAGTCCATCCCTGCATGACATTAAAAGAGGTCATATGAAGTATGACGAAGTCAAACACAATACAATATTCTGCGATCTCAACCTCACGCACTTTACAAATACACTTCAATATGTCACTTTCCCCCCCATAGATGTCTCAATGTGAAGGGCACTACCCAAGACATCAACCTCTAACCCTAAAGAGGACACAATGATGGAGGATATAAAAGAATGTGTTTTATCAATGTTTACAAGAACACCAGTCAAAGAACGGTAAACCAGAATAGACCACAAATAACCGATGTGCTTGTTGCGATGTCGTACACACCAGATGCTACTGAAGTATTAGGCTCAACAAGGGAATACACGCCTCTCTGGTTCCCCTGGAGCTACCCACCACTCCCCCTATCCCCAAGTTGTCTTACTGACTGGGCTAAAGCAGACCCTTCGATTTTTCTCATGGATTGGGCTCTTGAATGTTACAGCTTTGGCTAGCCATAATCCTATCATTGCCGAGGAGTTTGCACTATATGTGAACAAGAAATACTCTAAACATTCCCTATTTGATGGAAATTCTAATGAATATCGCCTTCCTGGCCACACTAGTAATAAAAGAAGGGGCTGTCATCTGAATCTGGCTCTACGATTGCTCTATTTGAGGCTAATCCTTACCACGATGTCTTGGTTCCTTATAGAAGAAGAAAAAGATATATTGACGTTCACTACGTTCTAACGAAACCATACATGGTGTCTATGCTGAATGTGAATGCTAATAGTATCCCATAGAAAAAGAACTAGAACCTATGACTTTAGTTTCTTGGACTAACATCAATCTAATGGTATTCTCAGACCTCTTAGTTAGGATTTACCCTCCCTAACCTTGAAACTTTCATTCATAGAGTTCTCAACCCTATAGTAGCCTCAACCAAATTAATATAAACCTAGAAATCCAATGACGCAATTTGGTTCTTGATGAAATGTCATAGACCCCTCTCAAAACATTTGGTATGCAACTCCTCCATTCCAGTCACCTTAGCTCCAAAATGCGAAAGATTCACAAACTTGGCTTTGTACTAAACCCCCGACATACTAGCCTAAATGAGGCAAAGAAACTCCTCACAGTACATATCTCTCCATGATCCCATGAAATACTTTTCTAGAAAATATGTCGTAAAAGCGGCGCATGTTCCACTCACAGTCGTCTTGGTGAACTTCCACCATTCTCTCACATCTTCCCATAACTAAAACGATTCCAATCGTACCCTCAAATCATTCTTCATTACCTCTAGTCAACTAAAAATAGTCGTGGTCACTTCCAACCACTCAGTGGCAACTTTTGGTTTAGGCTCCCCCAAGAAGCCAAGAGGATCTTACCGCATGAAATCTCTTATAGTTATGGTAACTGTCGACTTAGGATCTCTTACTCCTTACCATTCATCTCTGTTTAAAGTGCACATGATCTTTAACATCTTTTATATGACATTGACACCACCAACATGTTCCTAACGGGCACACATATCCTCTTCCCTTGGAATGTAGGAAAAGCATGACCTTGGCCACGATCATGACCCCTAACTCTTTGGGACATTACCACCTACTACAAAAGATACAAAAAATAGATAGAATGTTGGAACAAAAAAGCTCAATTAACATACCTTTTATCAAAGGTTGGCCCCAATCACATCCTCATGTATTACGATCAATCATGTCAACATGTTTCACATAACGAGAGGAACTAATTAGGGTGATACATCAATCTTGGCAAGCCAATTGGATTTGGTATAAGAAAGAATGTCAGCCAAATGCTTTCTTAGTTTGAACTCCAAGTTAGTTGATTTGATGCTCAACGAAAGTCATTATCCTCAATTCATACGCCCATACATATATGTTAGCCTAAAGCCTCTTTTCAATCAAGCCCCATTCTGATTTTGATTATAACATACCACTGATTTGATGTTGCAAATATTTTCTTGTGTTTAAGAAAGCATTTTTAGGATTAATCTACCTATCAACACAGTAAAAATTCCAGCCAAAGCCTCTATGGATCGACTTCTTATATTGAGCATAGATGCTCAGAAGAATGCCAAAGAGGAGATCAATGCTCAAGCTCAAGAGGATCAGCTCAGTAGAGTCTTCAACCCGGAAGAGACTTGGGACTGAAGGTGATGCAAGGAGAAGCATCGACCTATCAATGTTTGAGGTTCAAGGAGAAGAAGAAGAATCAGAAGAAGAAAGAAGAAAGAGAAGAGATATGGATAAAACATTATTGTTCATCTCATCAGATACTATTAGTTTATGAAGGTGACTTCTCTTTCTCTTTGAGTTTGGCTAACTCGTTAAGCTCTGCCTCAAGCCTCAGAGTATGAAGAGAGGCCCAAGTACCTTTTGGATCATGAAGCCTATCAAGATTCAAGAAGAACTGGAGCTCAAAAAAAATGGGATATACCTTTGATCCTTTATGATGACTGAAGGTGAGTCAAGGTCAGAAAAGAAATGGAAGCTTGAAAGAAGAAGAGATGATTCGATCCTTGGTTGGATGAATCAATCTGTGGACTCAAAACAACCAGCAGATTCGATCCTTGATTGGGATGATTTGAATCACCCACAAAAAAACACTTTGATGATTCGATCCTTTCTTGGCTGATTCAATCCTTCGCTCAACCGATTCGATTCTTCGAACTGCTGAATCGATTCGCAGCCTTGTTTTCAAGACCCCATTCCTCAGTTCCATGAATCGATTCACCATGAAGAAATTTGATGATGTAAAGGAACTTGAGTTGATCCTAGGATGAATCAAACACTGGAGCAAAAATGAAGAGGTGAATTGATCCTACACCTCTATTAATCGATTCACATGTTCAGAAAGAAGAGGATGAATCGATCCTCCCTATTGGTGAACCGAATCACTGCATTAAAACAAAGTTCATGATTCGAATCACCAAAGACAAATTGAAGCCACGAATCGATTCTCGGATTTGACAATTCAATCCTTTAGCTCAAAAAGCGCATTTGATTCGATTCACCCGAAGCATGATTCCATCCTTAAGACAAAAAAGGGCATCTAAATCGAATCACCAGTATTGTGATTCGATCATTGATGAGGAAAAGGCCGTTTGACTTGATTCTCGGATATCACAAATTGATTCCCTACTTCAACATTAAAGACATGTATCAATCCGCTCTTTCACGATTCGATTCATATGCTCAAACATTCAAATCCTGAAGCTACAACGTGAAGTTTTTCTCAGCATTTAATGATCCAATGACTAGAGATCTAAGCATTAAATGCGTCAACGCCTCCATAACTCTTAGATCATATATAAGGAGTAAAGATTGAATATTCAAGGTTGCTGGAGAATACATAAAAAGTCTCACAACTCTCATTTACTGCTCCATTACTCCTCCAGTGCTCAGAACTTAACTCTAAATCTCAGAGGTTTTATTTTTTTTTTCATTTTATATACCAGTTTCTGTACTCCTCTCTATTATTTTTTCTCATTCATTGTAAATCTTTTGAGTTTTTGAGAGTGAGTGAATCATAGTGATTTCTTAATTACTTATCACTTGTAAAAAGGGGTGAGTCACCCTATTTTTCTTTGCGAGTGTATATCTCGAAGAAGAAGCTGTAATTGCTTATTTAGGCTTATGGTGTGCCCGCAAACATATTTCTCAAGCTTTGAAGGAGTGAGCCCGTAAACATTCTGTTAGTGGAAATTATCAATGGGGATTTTGAGGAATGGACGTAGGATGTGATTTAGCCGAACCACTATAAATCTTTTGTTTCATGGTTGAAGTATCTCTTAACTTTAATCTCTTTAATTCTCTACAATTAATTTGATTATTTCAACTGCACCTTTCCTATCTTAATTTAGTTTTGAAAAACTAATTTTAAGTTTTGAAAAAGACATCAACAATTGTTTTTAATTGCAAAACAACCTACTCACCCCCCTCTAGGTTGCCTCATTCGGACCAACAATTGGTATCAGAGCAAGGCTCTGCATCTTATAGGATTAACACCCACCATGGCAACCAAAAGTTTTAGTTTCATACAATCCGAAGGACAATTGACTTCTTGACCTCATTTGTTCAATGGAACAAAGTACACATATTGGAAGGCTAGAATTAAAATCATTAATCAAGCCATAGATTATGATCTGTGGAAGATCATTATGAATGGACCTAGGATACCCACTGTCGCAACAGGTGGTGTTACAACACCCAAACTTGAGACAGACAGGAACGAGGCTGACATTAGAGAAATACAAAAAAAATGCCAAGGCCATGAACAACATTTATTGCTCTTTAGACCTTAATGAATTCAATAAAATCTCCACACATGATATGACTAAAGAGATATGGGATATACTAGAAGTTACCCACGAAGGAACCAATAAAGTCAAAGAATCTAAAATCAGTTTACTTGTGCACAATTATGAACTTTTCAAAATGAAAAATGATGAATCAATTTCTGATATGTTCACAAGATTCACTGATATTATTAATGGACTAAAATCTCTTGGTAAGATTTATTCAATTGCAGTGATGGTCAGTAAAATTTTAAGATGCTTGCCTAGAAGTTTGGAAGCTAAAGTCACTACCATCCAGCAGGCCAAAGATCTTACTACTCTTAGCCTAGAAGAGCTACTGGATCCTCTCATGACCCATGAGATGAACAAAAAGACGGATGATGATGAGGAAGGCAAAAATAAGAAAAAGATCATTGCCCTTAAATCTAAGATTACTGAAGAAGAAAAGATTATTGGAAATCAATGCAGAACCATATCGGGTTTTCAAAATTTTGATTCGGTGCTCGTTTTTCATGAATCCTTACATGCTAACTATACATTGACAGAAATAATACCTTAGTGATTTGTCGAAAAATCAAGAAAGTCACCGTTGAGACGACCCCATGATCTTCTCACGTATGACCCTCGCATATACTCGCCTCCGGTAGGTGGGCACCGATCCGAGACGAGGTTTCTAGGCTTCAAACACACATCCTTCTTCTCCGTCCTCCATGCAAGAGCAAGAACCAAGGAGAGAGAAAAGGCTAAGAGGTGGCGGCATGCTTAGAGAGGGAGAGAGAATTATGTGATCAAAATCACCCTAATTCCATTAATCTCTTGAATATATCCCCATACTAATAATTAGGAAATATATATGTATATCTTCCCCAATTAAAAGCATATAATATATATATATATATACATATATTATTCCGTTTAGGGTTCCTATTTAATTCTTTTATTTTATATATATACACACTATGTATTTTTCTCGATAGAAAAAAAAATTAATGATTATTTTCTCCTTCCAAAAAATACATAATTATATACATAAAATAATACATCAAAAACACCCACAAAGAAGACGGCCCTAAGAGAGAAAAAAAGGAGAGAGATGGAGATTAAATCTCCTAAAAATTCTCTATCCAAATCACCTTGCCTTATCTTTATGCAATCTAAGATATATTCCATATATCTATGCATAATCCAATAAGGCAATTTTCTTCTCTCATAGCCGGCCACCTAGGGTCAAAACCCTAGGTTTGTTAAATATCGAAATTGCCCATAAATATTTAATTTAATACCTCAAACGTCCCGGTAAAAAATCGACGATCGAATTAAATTAAATAATAACCGAAGCCTACCAAAATCCCGTGCGTATAATAGGGCTATGTGAGGGACCATGAGGAAGTATAGGACTCGGGCTCACCGTACGAGAAATACCGGATATCCCTAACTCAACCCCCGAGTTAGTCCATTCTCACACGAGCCAGGACTTATTCCACTAAAGGTCCTGACTGAACTCTCGGCCCTAAACTCAAATTATGTCTCAAGTTTCCAATTATCAGATGCACCGCCATCTCCCCACGTTTAAGATATGGATTCTCGATAATCGAATTAGGTTACTGACAACCCGGTTCGAAAATCATCTT
>JAULLH010434148.1:0-11809 GCA_035668455.1 Sarracenia alabamensis
TTTTTTTTTATGAGAATGCAGACCTTTCACCTGGTAACCTTTTGCTTATATACTTTCCTTGGAGGAGATTGACACTTGGCCTATGGGGCGTGTCTTTTCGATAAAGATATCCCTTCTATATATAATTATGGAAGGTGGGATATTCTCCTCGCCTGAGATACTGAGATCGGGGGAGAATATTCTCCTCAATGGTCACTGGCCGGGCACGGGCACGAACCCGTGGACTCGTGGCTACGTGCCAGACCAGGGTCAAAGATTTTGGGCGGTTGACCTGATGTGTATGTCTTTATTAATAGCCGATATTGGGCTTGTAGGCGCGTGTACACCCCGATCAACGATTATCTGAACTGCTCTATCCTGGTGCTTAGCCTCATTTGGGCTGCTTGGCCATGGTGCTGATCAGCATACGCAGATCAGCACCGTAATTATAGCTGGGCTAGTTTGGTGAGCCCGACCCACAAAGGATGTGTGTTTTTCCATTGCGCCGGACAAGTGCTCGGATCGAGCTTTGACTGCATAAACTTGAGTTGATTTCCTGGGCCCAAATATGGGGTATTTGTACGTATCTATCAATTCAAGTCGTTCAATTCTATTTTCTCCTTTCTATTCAACTAATATTGATTTGATTCATCATAAATTTCAATTCCTAAATCACAGTTCATCTCACTCTTAAATGGTGTTGAGTCTCAATCCGAACATCAATCTGATCGTTCTTTTACCTAATATCTCGAGTCTTGTTTCTGTAAAATTTGATTCCACAAATTATATAGTCTAGAAGTATCAAATTTCTTTGATTCTTCGCACATATTAGCTTCTAGGGTTAGTCGGTGGTTTAACGATTTGGCCGGAGCAATTTCTCGAAGACAAAGATGTAAATCTCACTTCAACCGAGAATCCTGAGTATACATCTTGGATAATCGATGATTAAGCGTTGTTAACCCTGATCAACTTAATACTCTCACAATCGTCCCTAGCCATAGTTGTCGGTCAAATGTCCTCACATGGCGTTTGGAAGGTTCTTGAGCAAAGATTCACCTCGATATCAAGATCTAACATCTTGAATCTAAAGATCGAGTTAAATAATATCAAGAAAGGTATTGACTCAATTGATGAGTTTTTTCAACGCATTGAAGAAATAAAGGACAAGTTATTAACTATTTCGATCAAGGTCAAAGATGAAAAGGTTCTTCACATTGTGCTTAAAGGATTCCCAAAAGAATATCAATCCTTCAAGTATGTGATTCGCACTCAAAGTGAACCTATTTCCTTTGAAGATCTTCATGTCCTTCTTCATGCCAAAGAACAGTCACTAAAAGAGTCTCAACTTCAACACTCAGATTCGACAAGTCAGGTGGCCATGGCAGCAATTACTTTTGGTATAAATCCTAACTCTCCTTCGTTTACTCCCCAGAATTTAAGAAGAGGTAAAAATTACAGAGAAAAATTAGCCTCTAGATCTCGTGGGATAGTTTCTAGATTCATTGGGAACTCCAGAATTAATAACCCTCAACCTTTTAATTACTATAACAAATCATTCTTAAATAGACCAAGGGCATCTATAATAAACAAGGGCATCTCGCCTTGGATTGTTATCACATAATGGATTTTGTATATCACGGTAAACAACCTCCTTCCAAGCTAGCTGCAATGACTGCAACTAATTCATCCCATCAGACCAAACCAGAGTTTTGGATCACTGATACTGGGGCTACAAATCATTTGACCTTAGATTTGTCAAATTTGAATATTCATAACAACTACACTGGCCTTAATTCCATCATTGTTGGCAATGGTTCACAACTTCCCATTTCACAATATGGTAATTCAAAACTTACCACCTCTAATCATATTTTTCAACTTAAAAATATCTTTCATGTTCCTGATATAAAATCTAATCTTTTATCAGTCCATCAACTCTGCAAAGATAAAAAGTGTAGTTTCTATTTTGATGATAACATGTTCTACATTCAAAATCTAAAATCAGGAAAGATCCTCTACCAAGACGAGAGTGACAATGGGTTATATCCCATTAATACTTTAGGATCCTCACTATCATATCAACAATCCTTTCTTCCTTCAGCCCATCTTGGTTCCAAGGTTACCCATAAACTATGGCACGATAGATTAGAGCATCCACACAATAAAGTCTTTGTTCAAACTTTACATGCTAATGGTATATCTACTTCTCATATTTCATTAAATAAGGATAGCTCCTATATTTGTGAGCATTGTCTTAAAGGGAAAATGTCCTAACTTCTCTGTCCTTTGTCTATTTCAAAATCTCAAATCTCTCATTACATTTAGTTCATAGTGATGTTTGGGGACCTGCACCTATAACCTCTATGGATGGCTTTTGATACTTTGTTTCATTTGTTGATGATTGTATTAGATTCGTGTGGAAGTTTCCTTTGCGTAATAAAAGTGAGGTTTTGCTACATTTACTCACTTTAAGGCATTTGTTGAAAATCAATTTTTCTCATCCATTAAAATCATTCGCATTGATTGTGGAGGTGAATATACTAGCAAAGCATCCTCTCATTTATGCTTTACATCTGATATATTTCATCATTTTTCTTGCCCACACACTCCACAACAAAATGGGATTGTTAAAAGAAAACATAGACATATTTTAGAGACCTCCATTACTCTCTTGTCAAAATCTTTAGTTCCATTTTCATATTGGACTCATGCATTTGCAACTTCATTTTTTTTTTTTGTTGATAAATTGAATGCCCACTCAATCCTTACAAAACATATCTCTATATCAAGCGTTATTTGGTACACCTCCAGATTTACATTCTCTCAAAGTGTTTGGATGTGCATGTTATCCTTTTCTGAAACCATATCAAACCACCAAGTTCCAATATCACACTACTCAATGTGTTTTCCTTGGTTATGCGTCTTAATCTAAAGGTTTCAAATGCGTAGATCCCATTTTGAATCGATTATATACTTCTCGTAATGTGGTTTTTGATGAACAATTATTTCCTTTTCAAAAAATTTAACACATCCTCTCATCTACTTTAGATTCTTGGAAATCAACATCCTTATTCATTAACTCATGTTTATTTTCCTCACTTATTGGACCTATTCCCACTCATCCTACATTATCCTCGGATTCTCCTCATCCATTTAATATTTTACATCAACAACAAACCTCTCAACCTTACCAAAATTAGTCTTAAACCATAACTGATATTCAATCTAAAACTCAATCAATTTCACCCATATCTAATTATCTAAAAACTTCCAAAATCACTTTTTTTAGCACAAAAATCAGTCCCATAACTAGCCCCATCAACTGTTTCAGCCCAACAGTCCTGAAACCAGCCATAATTAGTCAACTAATACTCAAAACCAATCCCCAAATCAACTAACTGATACTCAAAACCAGACCCAAATCGAGCCAACTACTACTCTCCAACAGTCACAAATTAAACTTAGTTCCAACCCCTCCATCCCCACCAAATATCATCCAATGCAAACAAGTGTTAAATCTGGAATTTTCAAGTCCAAAAATTTTTTCACATCCGATTCTTCATCATCCTGTACGTACTGAACCCACTTCATTTTTCACTGCTTTTAAATCAGAATCTTGGAGAAAAGCAATGGATGATGAATTTACTGTGAAGACAAGGAACTTAGAGTTTAGTTACTCCTCCTTCTAATAAGAATATTGTGGGATGTAAATGGGTCTATAAACTTAAGTATAATGCCGATGGGAGTCTTGCTAGACACAAAGCATGACTTGTTGCCAAAGGCTTTCACCAACAACAAGGGCTTGACTATGAGAAAACTTTCAGCCTTGTTATAAAACCAACCACTGTTCGTTTGGTTTTATCTTTATCAACCCATTTTTATTGACAACTTCGTCAACTTGATATTAGCAATGCCTTTTTACATGGCTATCTCAAAAATGAGGTCTACATGACTTAACCTCAAGGCTTCATTAATCGTAATTATTCTAATCATTTATGTCTTCTTCATAAATCTCTCTATGGTCTTAAATAAGCTCCTCGAGTTTGGTTTAAGAGATTCACATTACATAGAGTTTGGTTTAAGAGATTCACATTACATATTGAATGTCTTGGATTTGTTGCCTCAGTTGCTGACCCTTCTCTTTTTACTCTTCAACCACATAATTCCTTTATTATTTTACTTTTTTATGTGGATAATATTGTTATTACTAGTTTGAATCATGCTCTTATTTAACAACTCATCAACAACTTAGCAAGGCTTTTGAATTAAAAGATTTAAGCCCTCTCACATATTTTCTTGGACTTAAAATCCATTCGTCCACTTCTGGTATTTTTTTTAATCAAACCAAATATATTCTTGATCTATTTCACAAATATAATATGCAAGACTCTAAACCGAGTAAAACACATTCCTCTCCTTTCACCAAGTTAACCAAACATATGGGCACCCCTTTTACTGATCCCATTATTTTTTGGAATCTTGTTGGTACTTTACAGTACATCACTTTTAGTAGACATGACATTGTCTATTCAATGAATTTTATTTGGCAATTCATGCAATCTCTAACGAATCTTTATTTCTCCACTGTAAAACGTATCCATCAATATCTCAAAGGATCCATCACTCATGGAATATCATATGCACCAGGATCTCTTCTTTTATCTGCATCTTCTGACGCAGATTGAGTTCGTGATTCTCTTGATCGTCGATCCACCTCAGGTCTCTGTATTTTTCTTGGCTCTAATCCTATAACTCGGACATCAAAGAAACAACCAATAGTTTCCAAATCCTTCACTGAAGCTGAATATAGGTCATTGGTAGCAGTTGCAGGTGAACTCTCTTGGCTACGAATGGTTCTTAAAGATCTACATATCTATATTTCTTAGCCTCTGATCTTATGGTGTGATAATATTTCTTCATTAGCATTAGCATCTAACCATGTTTTTTCACGCATGCACTAACACATTTTTTTTATCAAAAGTTTGCCTTCTACTCAGTTTTCCAAATTGCTTAGCAAACTCATGGTTGTACTACCCATGAGTTTGAGGGAGAGTATTAAGGGCATTTAGCAATTTAGCAATTGTATTGTGTATAAATACTATTTTAGTGTATGTGTTAGTTTTGGTTTTACCAAACAGAGCCTAAGAACCTTATAATTTGATGTATAGTTGCCAAACAGGATCTAAGGAGTTCAATGAGGTATATAATCTTGCATTGGTTCTGATGAATAAATAGATAGCATTTTCCTTTCTTCACTCTTCTCTCGAAACTTCTTTCTTTACCCTTTTTTTTGAAATCTTTATCAACAACAACTAGCTATTTTTAATTGCAAAGAGCCCCACCATCCTTCCTTGATAAGTCATTCTAGTAATAAGCCCAAAAGGGTGGTGTGGGTAGTGTTATTTTATCCACATACTTATAAAATGAGTGAATAATATTTATTTATTTTTTATAAGTTTAGACAATAAAGTTCATTATATATTTAGCAGTGAAACCCACAATTTTAACCAATAAAAATGTGAATGTTACTCTCATACATCCGGTAAGTAAACAAATTTGTTTTCGCCACTACTCAAAAATGGTTTTCCTACCAACACTATCCATCGAAAAAAATAACTATACCGTCGCCAAAAAAAATTGTGACTGTATGATGATGTCGTTTCAATCGTCACAAATTATTAGGTCACAAAACATTTTCTAATTCGCTATCGTTTAATTATATTTATTAAAAATTTGTACAAATGAAATAAAATAAGTTCTTTTATTTATTGATTTCAGCCCAAAACTTGAAGACACAACATTCTCATGGCAACAGGCGCATTGTGGCAGCTATTGTAACCGCTATTGTTGCAGTTTTGTTTTTTGTAATCAGTTTGCTTTGGTGGTTTGTAGCGAGGAAGAAGAAAGGTAAACAACTAGCTTCGTTCTCTAGTCATTAAATTGTTTATCTGCAAAAAAAAAAGTTCATCCACATCGAATTAATGTATTATATCAAATGTTAGGTCATATGCTAAACACTTTTTCTTTCCTTTTTTTTTTGGTCATGCAAGAGTTTAAGCTAAACTTTTACTTTTCTTGCCATGACAAGAAACAAAAACAATAATAAAATAAATCAACCATGTTA
The DNA here is from genome assembly GCA_035668455.1 of Sarracenia alabamensis. Lineage (NCBI taxonomy): Eukaryota > Viridiplantae > Streptophyta > Magnoliopsida > Ericales > Sarraceniaceae > Sarracenia > Sarracenia alabamensis. The sequence goes on from JAULLH010434148.1 coordinate 6,104, forward strand.
TATCACGTGGTATGAATCCATTTCTTCACTTCATTAACCTTAATTGGTTCCAGGAAATGAGAAGTCATTTTCATGGAGCGATTGTTTTAAATATCAGCCGTTATGTATCGTATCGGTCTATATGTATCGGGATTTTGGGATTCTGATATCGGTATTTATTAATTTATCGATCGAAACTATCCGATATCTACAGATACATAATTGTATTATTGATACCAATATGTCTTCCGATACGATGACTTAGAACACTGGTTTGAAGGCACCAATGTGTATAGCACATTGGTTCCCTTTTGTTACAACACAGGTTTAAGGTTTTAAATATCGGCCGTTATGTACTGTATCAGCCTATACATATCAAGATTTTAAACCTCCGATATTGATATTTACCAATGTATTAGGCACTATTATTTGATATTTACCGATACATGACAGTATCACTGATATCGATACATCTTCAGATACGACGATCTAGAACCCTGGGCGGGTTTTTCTTGTTATTTTGTTGTCTACTTTTAACAATGTTAGCAAACAGTAAACTTGAGAGGTTTTACTTCTCCTTTGTATTGGTTTATTCTCTTTTTTCCACAATCAAACTAAGCAAGTGCAGGAATTATTAGTTTATTGCATTGGCCTAACTTTGTCATTGTGCTCAAGCACAATAGAAAGAAGAAATCACACAATGTTATTTAGTCCCAAGAGTTCAACTTCCCTGGAGACCTCATCAATGGGAAACCAATTTGATGAAAGTGTAAGAAATCCAGAATTACCAGCTTTTGACTTAAGAACCATTGTCGCGGTAACAGATAATTTTTCTTTTGCCAACAAGCTCGGCCAAGGTGGCTTTGGCACAGTGTATAAGGTAAGTCTGTAGCTCCCTTGAAGATGAAAAGTACCTTAAAATTGTAGAAAATCATGATAACATGCAATCGAACAAGAATTATGTTAATTAATTTCAGGGCCGACTATTTAACGGAGAAGAAATAGCTGTGAAAAGACTCGGAAAAAATTCGGGACAAGGGGTGGAGGAATTTAAGACTGAAGTTAGACTGATTGCCAAACTCCAGCATAGGAATCTAGTGAGGTTGTTCGGATATTGCATTCAACAGGAGGAGAAAATGCTAATCTATGAGTACCTTCCAAACAAAAGCTTGGACTTTTTCATATTTGGTATGCAATTTATTTTTATTTTTTTCTCATTTGTTGCTTGTGGTTTCCTGCTTTACCACCAACATTTATATATACATAAGCACATAATTTCCAGTGTGTAAATAAATAAATGCATCAGAAATGGTGAGAAAAAGGTATTATTTGATTGGAAATTTAACTTTCTTAGCTTTGGAACAGATAAAACAAAAGGCTCATTTGTGGATTGGAGAAATCGCTTCAATATTATTGTGGGGATCGCTCGTGGGCTGTTATACCTTCACCAAGACTCAAGACTAAGAATAATTCATAGAGATCTAAAAGCCAGCAATGTTTTACTAGACGCGGCAATGAACCCGAAAATATCAGATTTCGGTATGGCTAAAATATTTGGAGGGGACCAAATTGAAGCTAATACAAATAGGGTGGTTGGAACATAGTAAGTGTCAATTCTAGAGAGCGAAAGAGAGACAGAGAGAGGGGTGCAAGCAAGGCATTAAACTCTAATATTTGTTGGGCTTTTTTTGGATTGCAGTGGTTATATGGCACCAAAGTATGCAATGGAAGGGCTATTTTCAGTAAAATCTGATATTTTCAGCTTCGGAGTTTTAGTATTGGAGATCATTAGCGGCCGAAAGAACAATAGCTACTATCAAGAAAAATCTATGAATTTAATTGGCCATGTAAGTAAACAAATGTACATTACATATATACGAATGTACATTCATGTGAAATCCTATTGTTTACAAAGTTCCTCAAATTAATGCATGCACTTTTCTAACTTTGCATTTAGGAGACCTATTATTTACAAAGTTCCTCATCTATAAAGCACCGACACAGACACGGTTACACACAAATACTGAACATGGAAATTTCAAAAATATCAAAATACGGCGACAATGAGGATAGGACAAAAAATATTTATTTTATTTATTTATTTACATCATGTTTATGGTTTGAACAAAGATTAGTATATTAAAGTTTTGTTTTTATTTTTATTTTTTAAATATCAGTGAGCATGTTTCAAGTAATTATTATTAGACTCCAAGAATTCTTTTAAAGATTTTACTGAAGCTCTAGCCGGTGCATCCATTATTGGACACATGTCTCACGTGTGCCTGATGCCGTATCTTGCATGAAAAAATAATAAAAAAAAATTATGTTGGGTGTCGGACACATATTCCAACACATCCTATCGGAATTGGGAATGGTTCTATGTTCCAAAAGTATAACATTGTGACGTGTTCTTCCAAATATTTTGTTTCTAAATATATTTTTATGATTAGATTTGCTCATTACGTAGAACTCCTCGTGTTTGTGATCCAAATAAAAGTTAAAGTCAATCTGATATTGGTAACTAAATGATTAAATAACATTTGTTTAACCGTTGGTTTTTTTGAAATTATAATTTTTACTCATTTATTTATAAAACAATATTATTAAATCACATAGTTATCGGTATTGGATTGACCTAAATTTTTATTTCGATAACGAGTTCTACGAAATAAATGAATCTAATCATAAAAATATATTTGAAAACCAGACATTGGAAGAGAACATCACAGTGTTCTACTTTAAGAACACAGCACAGTACTATGCCCTATCCTATCCATGTTTGTGTAAAACACGTGTTCGGCATCCTTACGACACCTAATTTAGTGCAATAATACTAGGGATACCTACTTATTTTATCAAATTAATATCACAAATGATGTATCACAATCACAAGTATTGATTAATAGGCCCTACATGAACCCCGTTTATTTGGAATTGTGACAGATTATTTAAGATATTGATTTGATAAAATAAATTGATATTTCTAGGAATATTGATTTCGGTATATCCATGGTTCCTAGTAACTCATCTTGAAGGCTTCAGGTTTGGAGCTTGTGGAAAGAAGACCAAACCCTTGATTTGGTTGATTCAGCAGTGAGCCGGGACTCGTATCCGGCGCTGGAAGTCATGAGGTGCATTCACATCGGTCTCTTGTGCGTGCAAGAGTTCGCTACTGATCGACCAAACATGTCCGATGTTGCCTTCATGTTGTGCAACGAATCGGCGGCCCTACCTTCCCCTAAGCAACCAGCGTTCATTTTCAAAAGACCTATCGCTGGTACAAACTCATCGTCGACAATCGCTGGAGGTACTTCTACTTCGGGAAATGATGTTACCATTACTACCATTCAAGCGCGCTAGTTGCTCCGGTTGATTGCAAAAGTTGACGTTGGGGGTATGTTCTTACTACCTCTTGCAGTATAATTAAGGCACCATTTGTTTGGACTCAGAAAATATTTTTCGCATTTTGGTATTTGGTACTATAGAAATTAATAATCCATTGAAAATATTTTCTATGTCAATAAAAAATAAGTTGATCCTGGACTTTCCCCATTCTTCTTTTTCCATGTTTTCGATTGTTGTTTCCTCTCTTTCAGGCTTGACTCACGTGAGCCAAGAGAATATATTTTCTAAAAAAATATTTAAATCATAATTAAACTGTGTAAAATAAGTCGTTTTTACAAAAAAAAATGTTTTCTTTGTTGGAAAATATTTTCATCCCAAACAAACGAAGCCTAAGTGTATCTAAAATTTGCATCCTGCTGAGTTTTTTTTTTCTAAGTAATTGTAATTATATTATAGTCAAATTTAAGCAACTTATTTAATATCCTGTAAATTAAACTTTATTACCTCCAATTAATATAGGATTAGGCACCATTGGTCAAAATGCATCACAAATTTTAACTAAGAATGAAAATTTTGCATTTCCCTGTTTTGGCATTTTCTAGTTTCCCATCTTTAGCAACAGTACAGAAAATGGAAGACTTAGAACTTCCTGAGTGCATTCAATAAGGGCGAGTGTTAGTGCATTGAGTACCACATTTTTCTTATGATTTTAATATATGGAACTTTTTTTGTTTATATATATGAAGCATGCAAATGTCCTAAAATGAAAATCAGTGTCATGGCCCAAACCCAGCAAGGTGAAACTTATCAAGAGGACAGACCTCAAATATGTTGGAAATGAAATGGGATTTGAATGGATTAATCATTTTTTTTTTTTATGATTTTAAGTCCTACTAATTTCATCTTCATAAATAGATTAATTATGGAATTTGTAGCGTTCAATTATTAACAGATAAATAAGAAATCGACTTCAAAAGTGTGCTATTAAAAATGGTAAAAGTTAGTAACTTGGCTCCATCCTACATTAGTTGTGAATAAGAATAGTAAGTGACTTATATAAGGCAACATTGGCCTAAGGGGTGTGCCCATTAGGGATATTTATTTTTTGTGAAAAAGGGAGGACTTACACAACAGTGTTTTCGATCCAAACCACACGTGCATTGCCAACAGTTGTGCTAGGATCTTGGGTCGTTAGTCGCAATTACCGTTTATGTCCATTGGAAGTCAGACTAGATCCGTCAGAGATTGATTTTTGTTTGTGAATGTTGACGATTTAATTTTCAACCAAACCAATTTAGTGAGCGATCGGGTAGAGGCACCTAGGAAACCTTTTTAAAGGCATATACTATGTCTTTTCAATCCACTCAACTTGAAATCTCCGATAATAATTCTTAGCAGAAAAAAGTACATTTTAAAGAACATTGTTTTTTTGCTTTCATGTATTGGATCTTGTCAAAGTAAAAAGATTCATTTACTAAATGATTGCTTTTATACAAAATCTGTCTTTTTCGAAATGTAATAATTAGAACTGCTACTGATAATAATGATTCACATAAAAGAGTTGTGTAACCCTATATTATCATACTAACGCACATTATTAGCCACTCGGATTGGAGAGCAAGTACTAATATTACATATTGACGTATTTCAGTTAAAAAACCTCAAGTAGTAAAGCCTTATGTAAAAATAGCACTTGGAGCGGTTATTGCACTTAAAAAATGCTTTGTTTTTGAAATACAGATATGAAGCATGAGGGTCATATTGGAATTGAGACCCAAAGGAAATTTGGATGTTTATTACTTGGATCGTATTTGCTCCATTCCTGAAGTTCTAAAAGAGGGAGTCTAAAACAAATTTTGGTCTGCCGAAGTAATAGATTGTCGTGCTGCTTTTATTACTTGCTGAACATTGTATCTTGGGAGATATACGTCGTTCAACTCAAAACACCGTAGCAAATGCGATTTTATCTTAAGAAGATTGTATCAAGGAGGAGCTTTGATCTCTCTGTTGTAATAGGTATTTTAGTTTTTTGGGTATTTCCATTTTTTAGGTATTTCCATTTTTTAGGTTTCTTACTTTTTTGTTGCTCGGTTGATTTTTGTGCCACTTTTATGCTTTTAGTTCCATTTTTTTACATAGTTATTGTTGTTTTTCTAACAAAACATTGGATTCCTATTAAGAAGCTGCGAACGGATTCTCTGTTGTTCGCTTTGCCAACAGGTATTTTTTTTTACGCGGAAAATTTAGTTTTTTAAAAAACTAAATAATAAATGTTGTATACCGTTCAGCAAAATATGATTATATCATAAAAACTAACATCTAATCTGATAGCGGCAAAATCCGGCGCCTCCGCTCCGAGCTCCAGAGGACCTGAGGAACACG
>JAULLH010435248.1:0-11808 GCA_035668455.1 Sarracenia alabamensis
TGAGAAGACCCCGAGGTGGTCTCTCCTACAGATTGGAACCATTGAAATCCTACGACGGGATTTCGTAAGGTATCGTAATCTTTAAACCTTGTATGTGTCACCTCCACAGAGTTTCATGAAGAACGAGTCGTTTTTTAATTAAAATAATATTTTTTTGAAAACCCGACGCTTCCGCTCGCCGGCTCCAACATTATCGACATAGAAGGTTTTTGGTTAATGAACATCCCTGGGACACTTGTCTTGTTGGGTCTTTCCTGGGCGAGGACTTTGCTTTTGGCCGTGTTAGAGCTACAGCAATGTCTTTATGGAGGAGCGAGGGATTGTTGGAGGTTCATGCCAATGATAGCGGGTTCTTCTTTTTTAAGTTTCGGAGCAGGCAAGAGATGGAAAATGGACTGCATAGAGGGCCTTGACACTTCTATGGGAAGCTCCTAATCCTGCGGAAATAGAAGAAAAGACTTAGGCTTTCTAAGGATGCTATCTCTAAGATTCCCGTCTGGGTCAAATTTCTGGATTTGCCTTTAGAGTTTTGGAATGCTCAATGCCTTAGTAGAATCATGAGTGCCATCAGAGTTCCTTTATTCCTTGATAAAGCAATTGACTCAAAAATACGCATTTCATTTGCACGGGTATGTATTGAGGTTAATGCGTCAAAACCTTTGCTTCATTCGGTAGAAGTGAGATGTGAAGGGGAAACAATTGCAATCCTAATTGAATACTAAGGTTTGCCTCCATTGTGTAATCGTTGTAAAGCTTTTAGCCATGTGTCCTTCGTTTGTGAGAAGAACAAGATAAAGGGAGATAATGAGGAAAACAAAGAAGAATGGATAGTTGGAGAGTAGGATAGCCACTCGGATTCGTCAGAGTCAACAGATTGGGTTAGAGTTGGTAAGAGAAGAAATGCTTTTAAGAAAAAGAGACAGGAGAAGAGCACAATAGAAGTGTAGACTTGTGATATGAAGACTACGGATTAGCTTATTACTGTTGGAGGTTCTCGGGTTTCTAAAGAGGGGGGTCTTTACCCTGTGGCTCAGTTGTTGCACAGCCTACTGTTCGGCCCTACCTCCCAGAACGACATGTTTTCCAGCAGTGCAGCCATGACCCTGATCAGCCCGGTTCTCACCGCTCAGCCCGCTCTGCTAATCCTGTATGCAGCTCTGCTCTTTCTCTTAGCCCAGCTTCCCAAACCTCTTTTCTTTCTCAAGCAATTGAAGGCACGGGCAAGTTGGGCACTAGTGTGACATGATTATGAGGTTTTCTAGCATTTTGATTAAGTCACGTGTTTTGGCTTGGTAGTGGATGGCTTTTGATTTAGCCAATTTGTAGGCTTTTTCTTTTTTTTTTGGATAAGGTAACTGTAACATAAAAAATAAAAAAAATTACATATTTACAAGGGGCATACCCCAGGCCATTACAACCCAGAAAATACCCACTACCTAATTCTACTATCTTAACCAAGCTAATGTTTAGAAACAGAAGCTGCCTACACCTACCGAAATACTAAAAGTGTTACTGAACACTTTCCAAAATACATCAAAAGGAACTCAAAACAAAAGAGCAGCTACACAACATCTCAGATTATATCCCCAGCTTACCCCGCACCTTCTACTGCTTGTATGAGCAAAGAGGCACGGGAGGATGGGCTTTTAGGTGGGTTGGAACAACAAGCTAAATCAAAAGGAGGAACTAAGCGACTAGGCTTAGATTCGGCCTGATCTGTAGCAAAGCTGTGATACCGAGAATCCGGCCTAGCTGGACGGGGTTGAGCCAAATGCTGACCCATACTCGAAGCTCGGGGCCTTGGCTGACCTGAACCTTGCTCCTTTTTCTTGTTAGCTCTCCGCCTTCTCTTCACTCTTACCCACTCAGACGAAACTGAGGATTCAGAGTCACTTTCCCATTCTTTTCCTACCGGAGCCTCTTCTTCTCTGCTATCTTCATAATCTCTTTCCCTTTTGTTCACCTTGCACTGAGTCAAAACATGACCAAAAACCTGACATTGCGGGCATAATGAAGGTAATCCCTGATATTCCACTTGCACCTCAACCATTTCTCCTCCACAACGAATCCTAATACTCTTTTTTAATTCTATGGATGCATCAACCTCAACACACACCCGAGCGTAGGAAATTCTCCTTTTTTCATTTGTAGCTTTGTCCACATATAAAGGGGAGCCCAAATAACTAGCAATTTTACTAAGACATGGGGCATTCCAAAATTCAAGAGGTAAATCATGGAGTTTCAACCAAACCGGAATCTTACTGTGGTTCTCCCTTGATAATTTCAGGCATTTTCTCCATTTTCTCAAAATTAAGGGGCGACCAGAAAAATGCCATGGCCCATTATCCAAGACCCTTTCCATGGCTACCAAACTGTGGAATTTAAAAAAATAGAATCCCTTGTCAGTACAATACACATCAATTAGACCTTGACGACCCCACAGAGTCCTTGCCGTAGCACGGACTAGGCCAAAAGCCATCTCATCACCCAAAAAGTACCCAACCGCACAATTTACCCAAGATTCCTCATCGGTCATTTCATCCTCAATATCAATAAAATCAGAACAATTATCAGTAGCAACTTGATCTAATTTAATACCTGGTTGACTGAAATTTATGGTTCCAGCCGACTTGCTTAGCTTAGAACCAGTTGCCTTGTTAGAGGCGACTATTTTTGCCCATGAGCTTGGAACACAAACAGGTTCTTGCGCCAAACTCTTATGAGCTTCAACATCCACCCCTTGCACAGCCTTGCTATGGCCCACAAATCCAGCAGCTGGAAACCCACTTCTGCCCCTACCATTCCCTGTAGCATCGGCAGAAACCGGAAGAGGTGTTTCATCGAACACCTGATAGGCATGCTTTGGCTCTCCATCCTTATGAGCCGTGTGAAAAACCATGGAAGCCAAGGGCTCATCTGACCCCTGATCCTCACTCAACATCAATATCAATATCAGGAATTACAGATTTCAAACAAAAATTATTTGGCAATTTGTCAAGCACTTGGAGTGCATAATGACACTTACCCCCATTATCACCTAGTTGGACATCCTTTAACTCCGAGTTAAATCTCCTTTTCAAATCATCACTCACCATACTTACACAATCAGATAAAGCATCCGGAGAAATTACCTGAAACACAGCCGAATTTGGGTTCTGAACAGAGGTCGAGCCATTTTCCTCATTTGTTTCAGCACCTACTCCTCCAGATGGATCGGGCGTTTTGGGGCTCACCTTCGAACACATCTGTTGCGAAAACTCGTCTGTGCCTTGTTTCACGACCACTTCTTGCTCGTCTTCTTTCTTTGGAACGAAGTCCCCCTTATCAGATACAACAGAGGCGCCGTCACCCCCAAAACCCCCTTTACCCGAGTCTTTTTCCGAGTATTCCGCTCCACCCCCTACAGCTTCTTCCTTGTGAAAAGAAAAAACAGGGCTTAAACCTTTCAAGTACTGGATACGTTTCACAAGGGCCTCCATTTTTGCCGAATCAAAAGTTAACAACCTCCTTACTCTGTTCATCTCGCTCTGAATAGATATCGCCGAGGAGATAGCAGCTTTAGCAGCCTTTTTATCACGAGGAAAAGCTTTGGCCCAATTCAGGAGCTCAAACCTAGCAGACGCGGCTTCAAGATTAATTGTCTCAAAAGCAACCATCATAGAGGTGTGCTCTTCATCACTTAAGGTCGGAACTTTTCCTTTCACAATCGGAGCTATACAGTTAAGGCTTGGAGCATCTCCGCTCCGAAACCCAGATCTGCTCGAATCGTCTATTTCCTCCGACTCTATGGATGCAAGGATACTAAACTTATTGGTCTCCTCCGCTAGGGCTTGTGGCTTCTTCATCTGATATTTCTTCATCCTAAGTCGGCAGAGAAAACGCCCAAAGGGCGCCCCTGGACTCACGCCCAGATCGCACTTAAATCGCACCTCAGTTCACACATAGTCGTCTCTTTATTTTACCAAATGGCTTTGTGCCTCCCGCACGGGTTTTTTGGTAGACTTCGGTTTTATTTAATTTAATTCGAACGTCGGATTTAATCGCCGGGACGTTCGAGGCATTAAATTAAATGTTTAGGGACATTATTGACAAATGGTATTTTAGGGAATACCCTAACGGTGGCCGGTCATAGCTAGTGTGGGAATGTTCTTAAATTTAGATCAGCAAAGTAAAACAGGTCCTCTGTTAAAAATTTCTGAGGAGAGCCCCCAGTTGTTTTGGATTTCCACATTTGTCGGAGATCTAGGAACTCTCCTTTTAATAACTAATCTTCCCCTAACTGAGGATTCAATGAGTTTGATCAAGCTTTCTATAGGTTTGCACTTGTTTTGGAATTTTTTATAATTCCTTTCTTGCCATAGATAATATACGGTTGAAGCTAGTAATAGTTTAAGTAATAACACCCTTAAAGATTTCCCTTTGAAGTGCTCACATAGCCAGTGGATCCAGCCAATCCAATTGGAGGCCCAGAAATCAATTCCACATTTGCTTAACACCCATTTCCAAACCTATTTCGAGAAAGGACAATTGAAAAAAAGGTGGGTGTGGGATTCGACCTCATCCGAACAGAAAATACATTTAAAATCACCTCCCATCCCGAAGACACTAAGTCTGTCCCCAGTATAAAGTCTTCCCTTGATTGCAATCCAAAGGACAAAACTGTATCTTGGAATATTTTGCTGAAACCACACAAGATGGCTCTAGACCTCTGTGTCATTTGATTCCCTCAATTTGTTCCACATAGCCCTGATGGAAAAAGAGCTTCCTTCTACATTCCATACAACCCTATCTTCCTTCTCATCATTTGGGAGGAAATTTGTTGCTTCCCTCATCTCTATCAGGTCTAAGGAGACTGCAGACGGCCACTTCCAATACTTGTCATTCACAATTGCTTTGACCCTTGCCCACTTATCAAGCCCCGAATCATATATAATGCGAAGACTTTTGTGCACAGCTATACTCCCCCAAGGGTGCCATGGATCCCACCATAAGAAGGTAGCCTCTCCATTTCCAATCTCATATTTTATAAATTCCTTAACCATGGGTCGGAGGTGTAGCATTTTCCTCCAACACCAAGATGCTTGATTTGGGATTTTAATCTCCCAAAAAGATCTACCTCGTAAAAGACTTGATTTGATCCACATGCACCATATTGACTTAACTCCTCCCGTGAGGAGAAACCAAATATGTTTTGCTATGGCGGCTTTGTTCCACATGACTAGTGACTTGATACCAAGCCCTCCTTCCTTCTTGGGCTTGCATACTTCGGCCCATGCTACTTTTGCTCCATACGGTTTTAGCTCTGAACCATTCCAAAGGAAGGCTCTGATAGCAGCTTCAACCTCTTTATAAACCCTCTTGGGGAGGATGAAAAGAGTTGACCAAAAGACTTGCATAGAGAACAACATTGAATCAATATGTTGCAACCGACCTGCAAAAGATAAGTATTTATTTGTCCACCCCTTTATTCTTGCCACAATACGCTCAACTAGGGGCTTGCAATCTTTGTAGCTCAATTTTGTAGTAATAAGAAGAACTCCAAGATATTTGACCGGGAGTTTACCTTCCCTAAATCCTATCTCTTGTAGAATTTCCAGTTTTAACGGTGCATTAACTCCCGAAAAGAAAATGTTGCTTTTGGATGGATTTGGAGCCAAACCGGATAGCTCATAAAACTTGTCAAGGACCTCCCTTATCACCCGCACCGATATAACTTCAGCTTTTGAGAAAACCATCAAGTCGTCCGCGAAAGCTAAATGCACAATTTTATCCTTCTTGCATCTCCAATGATAATTGAACGGCCTATCCTCAGTGTATTTGGAGAATAAACCTGATAAAACTTCCATAGCCATTACAAATAAATAAGGGGATAGAGGATCACCTTGGCGCAGACCTTTCTTTCCTTGAAAAAAGCCATTAAGCTCACCATTGATATAAATAGAGAAAGAAGGAGAGGAGATGCACTCCTTTATCCAGTTGATCATCTTGGGTGGGAAACCCATACTCTTCAGCACCATGATCATAAAATCCCAATTGACATTATCATATGCCTTCATTATGTCCACTTTGAGTGCGCAACGCGGGCCCTTGTCTTGTTTATGGTAATCCCGGAGGAATTCTTGTGAGAGGAAAATATTATCCGCAATGCGTCTACCTTGAACGAAAGCAGATTGGAAAGGAGAGAGATCTCCTGCAAAGCACCTTTAATTCTATTTGCTATAAGTTTAGTTATGCATTTATACATGGTGTTACAACAAGAAATAGGCCGAAAATCCTTTACCGATGATGGGTTGGGTACTTTTGGAATTAAAGCAACCAAGGTGGTGTTGATCTCTTTTAGCAACCTACCAGAATCAAAAAAACATTTGATGGCCTTGATGAAATCCTCTCCTACAACCTCCCATGAATCCTTAAAAAAACCCGCTGAATAACCATCTGGACCTGGGGCCTTGTTTGATTTCAAAGACCATAGCACTTCTTTGATTTCGGTTCCAGTAATTTCCCTACTCATATAGTCCACACTTTGAGGAGAGAGCTTTTGTTAACAAAGCTATCGATCTCCTTTTGAGTTTCCTCATTCAGCTTCATGGTAATTCCAAAAAGGTTCTGATAATAATCTACTATGTGGTTTGTCACCTCATCTTTGGTTTTACAAATCATACCATCATCCCGGGTTAACGAAACAATACGGGATTTATTTCTTTGAAGATGCAGCGACTTGAAGAAAAAACTAGTATTTTGGTCGCCCAGATTTAACCATTGGATCCTAGATTTTTGTTTAAAAAAGCTCTCCTCTGCAATTTTAAGTTCCATAAACCTGCTGTGAGCTTCTCTTTCCTTAGTTTGCACCTGTACATCAGAAGGGCATTGATCTAGGAGATTCTGAAATTTTTCAAGCTGCTGTTTGAACTCCTGGACTTTTATGGGGAGCTCCCCAAAAGCTTCCCTATTTAAAATCTTGAGCCTTGTCTTTAAAAGACGAAGCTTTTGACAAAAAAATGTACATGTTCGAGCCAAATATGCTTGTTTGCCATACTTCCTTCACGATGGGCAGGAAGTTTGGATGCCTAGCCCATAGATCAAAGTATTTAAAAGGCTTCCTGGCTTTTGACTCCCCCAAGTTTAAAAAAATTTCGATACGGGAGTGATCGGAAACCCCGGGTGGGCTAAATCTGGCATTTGCATTACCCAGAACCTTAATCCACTCCTCATTTACAAGGGCCCTATCGATCTTGGACCTAATGTTCTTGTCTCCACATTGGTTGTTTGACCACGAAAACTGGCAGCCACTATAATGCAGGTCTTCCAGTTCCGCTGAAAAGAGACACTCATTAAACTCCTCCATATGCTTATGACCTAACATACTACCTCCTGTTTTCTCATATGGGAAGCGAATACAATTGAAATCTCCTAAAACAAGCCATGGAGTATGGATGTTTACCGGGGCAGCAGCTTTTAAGAATCTCCATAACATGCCCCTTTCTCTTGGACAGTTAGAACCATACACAAAAGCAATATGTAATGAGGTATCCTCCTCTAAAAAGTTAACTTTAGTCTGAATCCACTGATTACCCGACTCAATAACATGGACCTTAACAAAAGATGGGTCCCAGCATACCCAGATACGTCCCAGAACCGCATGATCATAATTATGTGCAATCTTCTAACCCGGCAAAAGCTTTTCAAAAATGTGTTGGAATTTTTCAAAAGGGGTTCTAGTTTCATTTATACCAAAAATATGAGTTCGAGAAGAAAATACGATATTCCTCAACTCTCGTTGTTTCACTGGGTTATTTAGTCCCCTAATATTCCAAGAAAAAATATTAGACATAATTATGTCTAATATTAGACATACTAAAGGTTAAGAGTTTAACCTTTTATTCTTCCTCTTACTACTATTCGAGCGTTTGTCAGGAGGCCCCTTCGGACTATGCTTTGCTTTTGGAGTGAAAGGCTCTACCTCCTTTACAGAGTTCCTTTCGCTGGCTTCATTAGATGGCAAAGGGGGGTCTGGTTCGACAGGACCTTCCACAAGATCCTTGCTCACCTCCTTTCCCTTTCCCGGTGTCTCTTTGCTCACTTCCTATTCCTTTTCCGGTTGTACTCCCAACCCTTCATTCTGAGCAGTTTCCACCTCTGAAATAGTTGTCGTCTTCTCTTGAATTTCCCCATATCCCTCAGCAGTATTCACCTCCTCATTTGCCTTGCCAGTATCATCAATTGGAGAGTTCGACGTTGATGGAAGACTGTCCTCGCTTTGCTCAATAACCTTCTCTTTGCATTTTCCTACCTTGACCCAAACCTCTTTGCCCACTGGCTGTTTGTTTGGTGACTTTGGTCTGCATTTGTCAGTAGCATGGCCAAATGCCTTGCAGTGAGAGCAAATGGCTGGAAGGTTTTGATACTCAACCCCCACTTCAGTAGATATTTCTCCACATTTAATAGTCAATGATTCCTTAAATGGCTTAGACGCCTCCACCTCCACACATACTCGGGTAAAAAAAATCCTTTGCTTCGAGGCAGTAACTTTATCCATGTAAAGTGGATTTCCCAGCGCGCTAGAAATTTTACTGAGGCATTTTTTAGTCCAGAACTCTAACGGGAGATCCGTTAACTTTACCCAAGCAGGGATCTTTGCAACTGTGGACTTTGTAAATTTAAACCATCTCCTCCATTTTCTGAGAATAAGGAGCTTCCCAGAAAAGTGCCACGGCCCCATCCACCACTGTTTCCATAGCTTAGATCCATGAACTTAAATACATAGAAACCCCTTTCTGTGCCAATCACCTCGCCCAAACCGTATTGACCCCATAAAGTTCTGGTCGTGGCCCGAACCAGGCCGAAAGGAAGATTAGCATCAAGAAAATAACCTATTAAACAGGTCTCCCAAGAGATCATCCACATGTTCTTCATCAATATCAATAATCTCAGTATTCGTTACCTCAACCAAATTCAACTGCCCAGATCGACTTCTGCCCGCAAGGAACTCCAGGCTCTGAGGGCTTTTGACAGGAATTTCTGAGCTCTGACCTTCTCCCTCTTGACGAGATCTCCTTACTACATCTGAAAAGGAGGGACGGTTAAAGGAAAACCGGCCCCCTCTACCACCAGTCCTTCCTCGTTGAGGAAAACTCCCCCTACCTGGCACATGTCTGGACCCTAGAAGATTGTTTCCTTTGCCCACAATTCTCTTCTGAGCTTGGTGATGGGCCTGAACATCAAGAGCATTCCTTAGGCTTTGGTTTGCAATATCCACTGCATACGAAGTTGATTTCACTATCAGATCCGGAATATCGATATCTAGATCCAGACCTCCTTGATCTACATCATCTTCTATTTCGTCCACCGGTGGTGGGTCTTGGGACTCCCCTATCGGTGATTTCCTGGTCTCCGTGCCTGAGAGCCCTGACGGCGAGGAAGATCTACTTCCCAGAGCTTCTCTTCTTGTCTCAATCAGGGCTTGGCGGCCAGAACTAAGAGGGCTAACTCCCGATATTGAACGCTTGATAACCGCCTCCGGAACATTACCAAAACTACGGTCCAGTGGGGAAAGATTCATCCCCGTAACATCCCTTTCCGATCGCGTTTCATCCATCGCACCCTCAAATTTGTTAGTTGTGATACGGCTCAATTTTTTTGAAATGGAAAGTCAAATTCGTGAGTTGTAACGGTTTGCTCAAATCACGCGAAATCAAATCTCGCGCTATCCATTGCTGCTTTGCTTCATTCCTGATCACAGACGACTGAAGGTGTATAAGCCGAAGGATCTCACGCAGTTGGCATCTCCATTCCTCTGTTTTGTGTATCACGGATCACTGAAGTTTCGATTGTATCAGCCGAAGGATCGACACGACCGAAGGTCTGATCGTAGCACATCGAATCAAGGTAATTAATATCTAGCTTCTTTTTCGCTTTTGCAATCATGCATTTTCGATTTGTTTAAAAGTTCTGAAGTGTCTCGACCATATACTCCATGATCGTCAATTGAGAATTTACAGAGATACATGTATCAATGCAACGATTCACTTGTTGTACATGTCATTTGTTTGTTAATTGTGTTTGTTTTTTCATCATCTATTTTATGATTGTAAATTGAGGATTTTACAGAGATACATGTATCCCTGCAACGATTCACTTGTTTTGTATTTGTCATTTGCTTGTTAATTGTGTTTGTTTTTCATCATCTATTTTATGATTGTAAATTGAGGATTTTACAGAGATACGTGTATCCCTGCAACGATTCACTTGTTTTCTATTTGTCATTTTCTTGTTAATTGTGTTTGTTTTTCATCATCTATTTTATGATTGTAAATTGAGGATTTTACAGAGATACATGTATCCATGCAACGATTCACTTGTTTTGTATTTGTCACTTGCTTGTTATTTGTTTTTGTTTTTTAATCAATGATTATGTTTTATTCTTACTTAGTGGTTTATTACAGATATTAAAATCGTTTCAGTCGTGGTAATTATGAATCGTTTGCATCAATGTTTTTGTTTATGTGTATAGTGGCAAGTATATGTACTATTGGCAATGATCCTCATTTGGATTGGGATTCTACAGCAATGTATGTGATCCATCTTCGTCCATTTTGTTGTGCAGTGATACATGTATCCCTGCAACAAATTGCTTGTTTAAACATTATCCATTTTTTTTTGTTTTACATCAAATATTTGGTTTTATACATGCCCTGTTTGTATTAATGATACATGTAGCATTCTGTTTTTATTTATAGCAATTGTACTTACTCACTATGTTACTGATCATTGACTTCTATGTTCCTACTTTATAATTTGGCAGGTTTTTCCCATTTTTATGATGGCTAGTTCCTTCGTATTGTTATGCAAACATGGTCAGCAAACGGCAGCGATCATTGTTGATAGCAATTATTCTTACGCATCTCTAATCACAGCAGTGAAAAACCGGTGGACTTGTTTACAAGATGGTAGCTTTTCTATAACGTATGCAATCCCTGGCCATTCTCACTGTATGTTGGACAATGAGGCCGATTTCAAGGCAATGTTGGCACTTATGGGTAGTGTCGTAGGTACCACAATTGACCTTAATATAACAGAGAATAGTAATGGTGCCCAACTTGTTAATTACAGTTGTAGTAGTCCAGATGGTAGTGTTGATAGTATTGTAGAGTGTGAGCAGCCTTGGAAAATGGATTATAATAATGATGTTGACCTTTTGCCTACTTTTAGTTCAAATAAGCAAAAGGATTTATTGTCGGCTGCTTGGGTGAACTGTATTAGCCATGTTGGACAGAAATTTGAAGGAGGAGCGAAGGAATTCCGTATTGAATTGTCTAAATTTGCCGTTGGATGTGGTTTTGAATTTCGGTATTTTAGAAACGAACCGACGAGGGTCACAGCACATTGTGCATATAGGGAGTCAAGGGGTTGTTTGTGGGTTGTACATGCTCGAGCATATGGTCCTAATGGTTTCTTTTACATACGTACTTTTGATAATATACACACTTGTGGATCCGATGTACGCACGGCAAACAATGCACACATGAAATCTTCATTAGTATCTAGTATTATTGTTGATGAAGTACGTTGTACGCCCTCCAAGAGGCCTATTGATGTTGTTAGAGAAATGAAGGTTAATTATGGGGTTGACATTAGTTACTACCAAGGTTGGTTGGGGGTTGAAAAAGCTAAGGGTGATGTATACGGCGATTACCGTAATTCATATAACGAGTTGCAATGGTATGTTGATGCAGTGCTTTCTTCAAATCCGGGGAGTTATGTTCATCTTGAAAATTGCCCAAATAGTAGGCATTTCAAAAGACTATTCAT
>JAULLH010436350.1:0-11808 GCA_035668455.1 Sarracenia alabamensis
ATCAAATTGTAACCTTGAGACATGGTTTTAGCTTCCAGTTCTTGTAGTGTTTATCTCTTGACAAGTTAGGTATTCGGGGGTAGGAAGCTAGTGATGTGTAGTTACCCTAGCGATATGTGTGGTGATGTGCGGCTACCCGAGTGACATGTAATTACCCAAGTGACGTACATGGTGATGTGTAGTTATCTTAGTGATGTATGTGGTGACGTGTAGCCTCTGTAGTGATATGTGTGGTGACATGTGGTTACCCCAACTGTAATGACCCAACCCTGTTTCATTTATTATTATCTCGAGATGACGTCGGTTGATGGGTTTGGTGAGCCGGGAGTGGTGGAATCATTGACTGTTTCAATTTTTAGCTTTAATTCAAAATCGGCGTATAGATGATTTTTCGTAAAATGGATTAAAAGTTTCAAAAGAATTAAAATTTAATATCGATTTAGGGTCCAATGATCATGTCATTTGATTTGGAACCTTCAGTTAGTTATTCCGGAGTGTCGAGTGAAGTTTGGTATTATTCATATCGGAAATGAGGTTTCGTTTTTAAAATTTTGGACCGGACCAAACAACTGGGTCTACTCGAGCGGACCCAGGATCGCTCGAGCAGTCTCCTTTGGGGCAAACTGTTGTAAATCACATTTTAAGGCTCATTTTGGGTATTTCTTATAATCTACTCTCTCTCTCTAAAGTCAGAAATTGAAGCATGGCAGTGCCTGGGGTTTTGATGGAGCATTTAGAGCAAAGATTAAGCATTGTTTGGGTAAGTTTCTCTTGATTCTTTCATGGATTTATGATCTTTGTCCTCCTTTCCATGATTTTACCGAACCAAACCTTATTCTAGGTATTTGTTGATATTTTTAAGGTAAGATGGACTAACTTGAGGTTCATTCTTCATCATTGAGGCAGGATTTACCCTAACCCTTGAATAAATTCTGTACTATGTGATGATTTTGGTGGTTGCGTTGCGTTTTGGTTGAAACGTCCAAATACCTAGAGTTAGATCCAAAAATTGGAAACCCTAGGTGTGTGGAGCTTGATATTTGATTAGTTTTTATCCATGAGGGTGATGTTTAGAGCAACCGTATCTTGCTAATTTGATAAAAACTATGAATTGGTGAAAATCTTGTATTAGGATTTTTGACGAATTTTGAAAAAAAAAAATCTAGAATTTGGGGTTTTGGTTTCTAAGCCCTTAATGTTAAATTGATGATTGTGGTAGGTAATTGGCATCCCTAGTAATCTTATTACTTGAGGTTTTTGATGAATTCCCTAGAGGTTGAGCTTACGGGAGTTTGGCTAAGTCGTGGTATTTATGCACGTTAGGGTATGTAAGAGGATCTTTGGTAATTTAGGTTACCTATTTGTCATATTAATGCTCATTGGGGAGTTAGAATTATAATTGAGTGTCATTCACTTAATTTGGGTAAAATCCACATGTGTGAGAGATATGAGATTTTAGCTAAGTGTTGGTGTGGAGGCACATGCGAATATAGTGGAAGGTTAATTAGTGACTTAGGCCACCTAATTGGTAGGCTTGTGTATTATGGATGGTTGAAATCTTAACCGTGTGTGATTCGCCTCCTTAGGGTTGAAAATCATAAGTGTTGACGACGTTGAGATTTTGGCTAAGTATAGATGCCCATTAGTGCTTGATAGCTAAGTGTGGAAGAATGAGTCGGATGGTGGTCAAGGCCACCTTCTTGATATGAACATGTGTATAGAGGCATGAAGCCCTAATACTTAGGTTGGGTTTGAAGCCTTAGTCTAAAGATTAGGTGGGTTAGTGTGACCTGAAGCTTAAAGCTCCTAACTTATAGCTTATGATTTCTAGTTTGTAAGGCTTGAGGCCTGTAGCTTGTAGTCTATGACTTTGAGGTGTGGTCCGTGGCTTGTAGGACTTAAGGTTCATGATTTGTGGCTTTAGACTCGTGGCGTGTGGCTCATGGTTTGAATTTTATGGGATTGTAGACTTGTGGCTAGTAGCTTGTGGTCTCTGGCTTATAGCTTCTAGCTCATAGCTTATGGCTTATGATTAGTAGTTTGCGGCTTGTATTCTCCCGCTCACAGCTTGTAGTGTGTGGTTAGTAGTTTGCGGGTTGTAGTCTCTCACTCGCAGTTTGTGGTGTGTGGTTAGTAGTTTGTGGGCTGTAGCTTCTACCTCGTGGCTTACAGTTAGTAACTCGTAGTTTTAAACTCAGGGTTTATGGTTAGAAGCTCACAGTCTGTGGCTTGTAACTTATGGGTCGTGATTTGAGGTTTGAGGCATAGGCCTTGTGACTCGAGGCGTGGTGTGCGACATCATAGTTGTAAATTGAGTCCCTATTGTTAGGTACTTTATGAGTAGTAGTAATTGTGGAGTGTGTTGGACACTTCTAAGTACTTGTGATGGATGAGGAGCATCAATGTGTGTAACCCATGGTGAGGAGTTGGTAATACTCCTCTATAGGTCGATACTTATACTTGTAAGTTTGTTGTGGTGAGTGGGAAAAAAAGAGAATCCTTGGACATGATTCAGGTATACTGTTAGACGGTAGTTAGAGGCTCTTTAGTTCTTGAACTTGGGCGCGTGATTGATAGTGGGTGGAGAACCCTTGATGAGGTGACGTGTAGTTACCCAATGACACGTGTGGCGATGTGTGGTTACCTTAGTGGTTCGTGAGGTGACGTATAATTGCCCGAGTGACCCATATGATAACTTGTCAATCCCATTGTGACGTGTGTGGCGACACTTAGTTGCCGTAGTGGCCTTCGTGGCAATGCATAATCTCTGCTATGACGTGTGTGACGACGTCTTGTAGCCGTAATGACTTATGTAGTGACGCCTAGTTGCCATAACGGACTATGTGGTGACGCCTAGTAGCCATGGTGGCTTATGTGGTGATGTGTAGTCCCTATTTTGACGTGCGTAGTGACGCCTAGTTGCCATAATGGCTTATGTGGTGAGGCCTAGCTACTGTAGTGGTGTATGTGGTGACGCGTAGCTGTCATTACGATATGTGGGGGTGACGCTAATTACTCTAGTGACGTGTGAGGTAACATGTAATGACAGCAATGACGTATGAAATGATATATAGCTATCATAATACCGTGTGTGGCGACGTGTAGCTATTGTTTTGATGTATATGTGTCATACGGTTACCGTTGTAATGTGTTGTGGGCTAGCCTAGGCTTTGCCCTTACTTGTGATTGTTGCTATACTTTCATGTCATGTTACTTATGTTATATGAGTTATAAATATTATATCCATTGATGGACATGATTACATGTTATGTGGATAGGTCTAGGCATATCCTTGGCATTGAGTTTAATTATGCAATGATAATATAATATTGCATTACATGTGACTCATTGAGATTATTAGATGTGGTTTTAGTTGTGACGGCCTCTTGTGGGTCAACGGGGAGCCCATCCCCTCAGTTATAGTTCATAAGTTGGGGACGACTTCGTGGAAGTCAACGGGGAGCCCATCCCCTCGGTTATATTTCGTAAGTTGGGAACGATTTCCTGGAAGTCAAAAAGGGGGACCCACTCCTTTGGTTGCGGACTATAAGTTGGGAACCAGTTGTTGTGGATCCACGGGGAGCCCATCCCCTCAGTTTTAGTTCGTAAGTTAGGACAGACTCCCGTGGGAGAGTCATCGGGAAGCCCATCCCTTCGCTCGTGGACCGCAAGTTGGGGCATGTTTGGTGAGTTGACGGGGAGTCCATCCCCTCGATTATAGTCCGTAAGTTGGGTCGGATATGTTGAGGTTCCTTGTGAACCCTCAGGGAGCCCATCCCCTCGGTTATAGTTCGTGAGTTGGGCCGGATGTGATCTAGTTATGGGTGACAATGAGTAAGGTTATATCCATAGATGTGCGCATGGTAGCGGCAGGTTTGTATCATGTGTGTAGGTAGACCGACGCTGCGTGCAGCCCAAATTATATGTGTGTCGGTGAACGGGATCCTCTTGCAAACCGTGTGTGTGCATGTGTCTGTGTGTGTGTATGTGTGTGTGTGTGTGCACGTGGGTGAGAAAAGCCCTACGGGTCTGATTTCAAGACAACTTAAAAACGTTTTGAAAGAACTTAAAATAGTGGGAAACAGTTTTTGTGAGAAAAGAAGTAAAGACATTTATAAGAAATATTTTAGTAAAAACTAGAGTCATGTGAATACAGTTTTTTACTAAACATGGAATGAGGTTCTTCTTTTGACTGGTGTTATGATATTCACATGTTCGACTCACATGTTATTCATCTTTACTCTTTGGTTAGTGTATTTTCTATACGAGCTTTTGCTCATGTTATTGTAACCCGCATTTTTTAGGTTTTGGCACGAATGGCTTGACTTAGCTGGAATAGTTGCTTTCTATATTTTCTCCAGTTGTTGTAGTAGAATTTGTTGTATACACAGTAGCTTTATCCTTTGAGATTTTTGTTATTAGGTTGTAAGGCCATAAGGCTACTCTTTCATACTGAGGCTTGTTTGTATGCTTGGAGAGAAGTTAGTTAGTGCCATTGAACGACTTTTATTATATATGTGATTGTATATCTGTTTTTATAGGTTGTTGTTGGAGATAGTTCTGAAAACAGAGGAAATACTACCAGATTTTCTAGTGACCCAGAGTTAAAATATTTTTGGATTAGACTTACATTGAAAATAAACTATGTTTGTGGTGGTTTATAAGATTTAGATATTGGAGACAGGTCATGACGTGACATCTCATCCCATTTTAGCATTTATTGTCTCAACTAAATGCATTGATGATGACATTGAACCTGTCACCTACAAGACTGCTGCTAAATCCTCCAAATGGATTAATGCTATGCAAGATGAATTTTCATCTCTCACCAGGCAAGGAACATGGTCTTTAGTTCCAACTACTCCACAAAAAAATATAATTGGATGTAAATGGGTTTATAAAATCAAAAGAAAATCAGATGGAACCATTGCAAGATACAAGGATGGACTTGTTGCGAAAGGATTTCTTCAAGAACCAAGGATTGATTATCATGATACTTTTAGCCAAGTTGTGAAGCAACCAACAATTTAAATCATTTTATCACTTGCATTACATTTCAGTTGGCCTATAAAACAGCTGGATATTTCGAATGCCTTTTTACATGGTGTTCTTGATAATGAAGTGTACATGACTCAACCCGAAGGTTTCATTAATTCTCAATTTCTTTCACATGTTTGCAAGCTTCATAAGGCTATCTATGATCTTAAACATGCACCTAGAGTTTGGTATTCAACTTTTTCAGCATTTCTCCTTAAACAAGGTTTCAAGAATAGTTATAATGACTCATCTTTGTTTGTATACAAGACATCCACAACAATCACTATCCTCTTAGTGTATATCAGTGATATTTTATTGACAAGAATCTCTTAGCTCAAATGCATATTGCATTCTCAATGAAAGAGCTGGGTGATGTCTCATATTTTCTCAGCATCTCCATCAAGTCGGTTTGACAAGGTTGTTTTTTATCTTAGCAAACATATGATGCATCCATTATTGACAAAACTGGTCTCACTAATTGTAAATGTTCACCTTCCCCTCAATCTCCTAAACCATCACATAAAGAAGCTGACAGTTTACCATTTTTCGACCCAGCTTAGAATAGAAGTCCTGTGGATGCCTTACAATATCTTACTATCCCAAGGCCTTACATTGCACTTAGTGTTAATCATGTTTTCTAACACATGTAAGATCCTACATATGGCCATTTTACTGCTGTGAAGAGAATACTTAGATACATACAAGGTACTTTAGATCATGGTTTAATTTTTCAACCCAACTCCTTTGTTCTTACTGCTTTTTCGGACTTAGATTGGGCTAGAGATTTGAGTTACAGGAGATCCACAACAGGTTATTGGATATATTTTGGATCGAATTTAATTTCTCAATCAGCTAAAAAACAACTGATTGTGTCTAGATCCTTAGCTGAAGCAGAGTATAGAGTTTTAGCTCACACCACAGCTAAATTAACTTGGCTCACTATGCTTCTTTAGGACCTCTACTTATTTCCTAAAATTCCAACTTTATGGTGTGATAACAGTGCTGCCAATTCATTAGGTTCTAACCTAGTTTTCCGTGCTAGATCCAAACATATAGAAGTTTGTAGGTGACAAGGCAGTGTTCAAAGCATTGACTCTCAAATATGTTCCTACTACTGAACAAGTTGTCGATATTTTTACTAAACCAATACCTGTGTCAAGGTTTCAATATCTTCGCAACAAGCTACTGGTACACTCAATACACACCAATAGCTTGAGGGGGACTAATAGAAGACTAATGCCTACGGTTACGTCTACAATTGAGTGTGTAGATATTACTGCTATTGAGAGTGCAGGTGTTGCTGTTAAAGCTCAAGTAGTTGAGCCACTAAGTAGCAAGACCAATGCTGAAGGCTCAAGCTATTGCTGTAGCAAGACCAATGCTAAAGACTCAAGTCAAAGCCAATAACAATGCTTGTGAGGTGTATCAATATCAGGATATACCAAGACACATATCAAGACCAATGCCAAGTGTTCAAGCCAAAGGAGATGATAATGCTGAGGTTAATGAGTTACTAAGGCCATCCAAGTCAAGTGTAGCTTTGCTGTTAAATAAGCACCAACTACTGGAGTTGCAGTGCTACCCGCAAATAGAAGGTACAAGACATGTGCAATTGCTAAAGCTCAAGTTGTGCAGTGAGGAGGCGTATCGGTTTAATAGTTAGTTAGTTAGAGTATTGCTTGACAGGTATAATTAGTAAGACCGAATCAATATATAGTGAGTATTGTAATTGTATCAAAGCAAGGGAACTCTGTTCTGTGTATATTCTTCTTCATGACAATATAGAATTTCTGGTGTTCACATATCAGATTACACATTTTCTCATCAATTATGCTTGGTGATTCTAGTAAAGCCAATATTCTTGAGAGTGGTGAGGTAGATTTAAAGTTCACCTTTGGACGAGTGCTTATTTTGAAAGATGCGCTTTACACTCCATTCACGAGGAAGGATTTTGTGTCTAGTTATCTTTTCAATAAGGTTGGTTTCAAGCAAACTATGGAATCTGATCAATATATGATAACTAAAAAGGAAATTTTTGTGGGTAAGGATTATGCCTATGACGGAATGTTCAAACTGAATGCTGAGATTAATAAAGAATCTACTAATTCTGTTTACATGATGTATTCTTTAAATTTCTGACATGTTCGGTTGTGTCATATTAATTACAGATATGCGAGAATCGTAAGTGGTCTCACATTAATTCCCAAATTAACAAAAGTTTTTGAAAAATGTGAAGTTTGCAATCAAGCAAAAATAACAAAAATGCATCATAAAAGTGTTGAAAGAATTCTACCGAATTATTGGAACTAATTCATACTGATTTATGTGAATTTGAAGGAATTTTAACCCCTGGTGGAAATAAGATATTTTATTACTTTTATTGATGATTTTTCAAAATATACTTATGTATACTTGCTAAAAAATAAAAGAGATGCTTTTGAGAAGTTTAAAATTTTCCTTCAAGAAGTTGAAAATCAATTCAGTACAAAGATAAAAAGAATTAGAAGTGATAGAGGGCAAGAGTATGAATTTTTTGAATTCAACTCATTGGTTCAATCTTTGGAAATTATCCAAGAGATTACACCACCATACCCACCTGCTTCAAATGGTGTGGCTGAAAGAAAAAATAAAACATTGATTGATTTGACAAATGCTATGCTTGTGCCTCTACAAATCTTTGGGGTGAGACAGTTTTGACTGCTTGCTGTGTGTTAATAAAGTGCCACATAAAAAGACTAAAATCATATATTTGAAAAGTGGAGGCGGTATAAACCAAATTTGGGACACTTAAGAGTTTGGAGTTGTTTAGCTTTTGTGAGACTTGTAGATCCAAAAAGACCAAAATTAGGGGCAAGAGCTACCACATGATCTTTTTTTGGATATGCGCTAAATAGTACAACCTATAGATTTTTTTGATATAAAAAATAATATTATTTTTGAATCAGGTGATGCTATTTTTCATGAAGAAAAATTTGCTTTTAAATCTAGAAATTGTGGGGGTGAAGTTGTTTCTGAAAATATTTTGCTTGAACCAAGCTCTTATAACCCTCCTTTTCAAAATCAAGCAAATGTTGATGTTGAGTTTAGAAGTACAAGAGCTAGAGTTGAAAAAGATTTTGACCCTGATTTCTATGTTTTTAATATAAATGACTCCCCACTTAATTTACGAAAAGCTTCAATATCACTTGATGCTATTTTTTTGGAAAGAGACCGTAAATGATAAGATGGATTCACTTATTTCTAATCAAACATGAAAATTGGTAGATTTACCGTCGGGTTGTAAAACCATTGGGTGTAAATGGGTTCTTCGAAAAAAGCTAAAACTGTATGAAACTATTGATAAATATAA
Organism: Sarracenia alabamensis; assembly: GCA_035668455.1. Lineage (NCBI taxonomy): Eukaryota > Viridiplantae > Streptophyta > Magnoliopsida > Ericales > Sarraceniaceae > Sarracenia > Sarracenia alabamensis. Next base: position 8,387 of record JAULLH010436350.1, read on the forward strand.
AACAAGACTTGTTGTAAGTGGTTTTAAACAACATGCCGATCTTGACTTTTTTGATACTTTTTCTCCGGTTACTCGTGTAACATCCATCAAACTGCTAATTGCAGTGGATGCAATTTTTGATTTTAAAATTTACCAAATTGATGTAAAAACAGTTTTTTTAAATGGGGACCTAGAGGAGAAAATTTATATGGATTAGCCCGATGGCTTTGTCGAGCCTGGAAAAGAAAGAAAGGTGTGTAAATTGATTAATTCACTTTATGGCTTAAAGAAACCTCCTAAACAGTGACATGAGAAATTTGATTTCTGTATGACAGAAAATTGTTACAAATCTAATGAGTGTGATAAATGCATCTACTATAAATCTTGTGACAATTAACATGTGGTTATTAGCCTTTATGTGGATGATCTACTGAATTTTTTATTTGATTTGCATATTATAAATAAGACAAAAAAAACTGCTTAGTAGTCATTTTGATATGAAAGATCTTGGAGAGACTAATTTTATTTTAGGGATGAAAATCACTAAAACTAGTGATGGAAATTTTCATGATCAGTGGCATTATGTTGAAAAAATATATTTTTTATGATTGCAAGCATGTAACTACTTCTTTTGTTGCTAGCATACATCTTTTTTCTGTTAAAAATGATAATTGAGTGATTAATCAAATGGAGTATGTTAGCATGATTGGGAGTTTGCGATATCCAACTGATTATACTCTAATTGACATTGCTTATGCAGGGAGTACTTTGTAGGTTTACTAGCAAGCCAAGTGTTGATCATTTGCATCCCATGGAAAGAGTAATGAAATATTTGTATGATACCAAAATTTATGATTTGTTTTATAAAAAAATATTCTACTATACTTGAGAGATATAGTGATGACGATTGGAATACTTTGTGAGGTGATTCTCTCTCTACCACAGGTTATGTTTTTACATTAGGTGGTAGTGTAATATGTTGAAAGTAAAAAAAAAAAAACTATTAATGCTAATTCAACTATGGAAGCTAAACTTATAGTTTTGACTTCAACATGTGAGGATGCCAATTGGTTATGAGATTTGTTGCATGAAATTCTAGTATGGAAAAAACTAATTCCTCATGTGCTAACTCATTATGATAGCATTGTCGCAATTGATAGAATGAATAGCCACCTATTTATTACAATGGTAAATCCAGACCCATAAAAAGAAAAGATAGTATTGCGAGATCTTATTTGAGTAGTGGCATCATAAATGTGGGTTATATAAAATCTTGTGATAATCTTGCAGATCCATTCACCAAGGCCTTGGTAAGAGAAAGGGTCTAGAGTACATCGAGGGGATGTGACTTAAGCCCATGCAGTTAGGAACCACGTATGAGTATACCCAACACAGGGACTAGAGAATCTGCAACTGGGTTCAATGGGATAAACGAATCATAAGATGGTCGTAATAAAAAATGCACTAATTTTTGTTCATCCCTATGGTGTGAGTGTATTTATCCTGTAATGTTTGAAAGTGTGAGTTTTTTTTTTTTTTTAATCTCTTAACAAAATTTTGTAGCTCGTGTGAGTGGGGTGTTAAAATTACACGAGCACCCTTAACGGACATTGCCTATGTGAGTGTGAAAGTGGCGCCGCTTCCTATGAGATTAGGGCTTAATCTCAAACGTGCGCACTCATGAAAATTGGGATCAACACAAGGTCGTAATGTGCTAGTTAAAAAGCTCATGTCAACATCTAGATTATTATGTATGAACATGAATTCTTTATTTTCCCTGAGAAGTCATAGTTCAATACAGAGTACACTACTGACTCTGGAATAGAGATTGTTGTCTCACTAGTGAAGATTCAATGCAAAGCACACCTTCATGATGCATTATAGTCTCTCTTTGCTTGATAATCTTCTTTTTCCTTTATAAATATTAAAAATGAGTGGGGAAATGTTGGTAACATTTTTAATATTAATTAAGTTAATTGTATAAATGGTGGAGACTAATGGTCTTCATGTCTGTATTTAAAGGAATGTGAATATATTTATGGAAGATGAATATATTTATGAAAGATGAATGTTATTATTAAATTAATATGTAGATACATATATCATATATGCATGTATATTATTTATTTTTGTTCATCTCTCATGCATGAATGGATGTATCTGGTCAATCATCCATTTATGATCTTATCTTTTTATTCTCCCATTTTCTCCCTATAAATAGATTAGCATCCATTCCATTTCAAAAAGTAAAAAAAAAAACAAAATAATATTTTCCATACAATAAACTTCAGAGATTACGGGCCAAAAAAATGTGTTCTTGTTGATGGAGCTTTGGGCTCCACAACTTATGTAGAGTTTGTTTGAGCTATACAACGATTAGTTGAACTATTATATCTTGGGGGAGACAAGTCAAATTTTAAAATCTACCGCATTGGTCTTGGGCTTTGTCAACCACAAAGGGCTTAAATCTCCTTAAAGATAGTGAGATATCCGTGTCTTAGTCTGTTCTGGTGTTGCTTACTTTTTCTAATTATTGTACTTCAAAAATATCAATTTATTGGTATTTTTCAACAAATATATTATTTATTTGTAAATATTTCATATAAGGATGGTGTTTGACATTACTTTTACTTTTATCTTTTAGTTTTAGGTAGAGAAACAAATCGCAGGAGGAAAAAACGTTATTTTAACTTGTAGTAGAAATAAATGGTATTGGTCATAAATTGCAACTTATAGATTATGAAATGTAATAAAAAAGAAATTTAAAATTTCAAACTGAAAAAATCAAACTTATTTGAATATATTATTTTTAATGATTACCGATTAAAATAAATATTTTTTTGGTAACTTAAATATGATGATAATAGTAATGATTTTAGGCCCGATTAAACCAATTGATTTGCGCTAATTAACTTTCTTACTTAAACACGAAATTAAAATAAAATAAGCAAACATGCAAGAAAGTGAAGCACAATCACACGAGACAATAATTTTTACGTGAAAAATCTAACTTGGGTAAAAACCACGGGACCACTGTTGGATCCAAAAATCAAGTACTATAAAAGCGTTGGTTACAAGAAAATTTTATAAACCCCGATGATGCCTCCAACACCCAAATGGTTGCAAAATTCTTCTTGCCGAATCCACGTACACCAGCTCCGTGCCTGACTGCTGACAGAACCCACCACCGGAGTTTTGAATCTTCGAGACCTTCTCGAAGAACTCCACGAACGAAACCACAAACGAGACCACGAACGATGAAGATTTGATGAAGCTTGATAATGATCTTGAATGAGCGAAAACCAAAGAATCACCAAGCATAATAACGAACAACCTTCGAACTTAAAAACTCTGAACTAAAGAACTTCGATCTTCGGATATTTAAATGAAGAACTCGAAGAACATATAACTAAAAATCCGATTTCTCTCAACAGAGAGCTCTC
>JAULLH010437452.1:5282-17439 GCA_035668455.1 Sarracenia alabamensis
CTTTCCCCGTCCTTGTAAAACCCAGATAAAAAAAAAACCTATTTCTTTTTTGTAATAAAAAAAATTCTTTTTAGGATGAACCCTTGACTTTAAAAGACGAGTCTTCCTCTTTATATAGAGGCACGTTCCTAAACTTATCAGTTTTAGTTTTTAATAATTTTGCTTTTCTTTTGGAAAGTGAGCTACTTAAAATAAGAGAAAGAAAATTGACTTTTAATGTTTGTCTTTGGGAAAAGGTTTGGTTTTATTAACTTGTTCTTGAGAGAAATCAACTTATTATTTCTTAGAAAATCCAACATGATCACGACTAAAAATGAATGTTTTTCCGGTTTTTATCAACATAAGATGATAGTGTCCAAATCTGGTTCTCCCCGTTGGTCCTCGGAATCCTGCAAAACAAGAAATTAGTCTTGGGACACCAGTGCGGTGCCAACCAAAGACCCTCCGAAGATCAAGTCAGATTACTGTTCATCAACGAGAATGAAGCATTGAGGTCTTTGTGTGTGCCGTGTAAGGAGAAGGAGGGAGTAGAGTATATAGAGTGAGAGGCGTACAATGAGTAAATTGAGATGCCCTAGAGCCTTCCCTTCCTTACCTTTTATGGTTTTTGGGCATTGCCCTACTGGGCTTGGGCTTTGGGCCCTATCATAATTTGGGCTCCTTGGTAGTTGGTGATCTGGGCCTCGTAGTAGAACTAGACCGGTGTAATATATGTCCCCATCAATAGTCCCCTATTCTCGATTGGAGCTGGTCGAAGATCAGATACTATCAGGAATACCAATTTGTTGTTACTGATTGCTCTTGCTCGGTTTCTTGGCGGCTTGATTGGTCCTCCAACTCGCAAAGTCGGCCGGTTGTCCAGTCAGTATTAGGTTTGAGATACTTAAGCGCGGGCCCATAACCCAGTTGAGTGTAGGTCGGGCAGAGAGGTCGGAAGCTTAAGTGCGGGCCCGTAGCCCGGTGGAGCCCAGGTCGGGCGAGAAGGTTGCGGAAGCTTGCTCGGTTGAATGACGGCCGACCAGGTCGGGCCGGTAAGGGAGCTGCAGGTCGGCTTCCCTTGTGAGTCTGGCTCATCCCAGTTGTGTATTCATATTGATAGGCTGCTTTGGATCATACGTCAGCTGCAATCCCTTCTCTTACTGTGTAGGACCAAATTTGCTTTAATTTTCATTTCTTTAGAATACACTGGTTGTAGTGGGCTTCGGTTTCTTTTCCGGGCGCAAATCATGGGTGTTTATACCATCAGTAGTCCCTTGTTCTTCATCGTGTTTGGCCGAAGGCCAAAGGGGATAAAGAACAATATACTCAGCTCGTTGGAGAGTTCTATTTCCTGCCCCCGCCCTTAGGCGCACTAGGTCTTCGGTCTACTAGGGTTGGCATCCCGGGGAGAGTTCTATTCCCTGCCCCTACCCTTAGGTGCAGTAGGTCGTCTGAGGCTACTGGGGCTGGTATCCCGGGGAGAGTTCTATTCCCTGGCCCCGCCCTTAGGCACATTAGGTCTGTGTCCTGCAATAGCAATGTGCGTAGAAAACAGATATGTCGAAATACACAGAAATGTAAACTTTATAATTAATGTTACCGACTGCCCCGTGGTCTTGGCGTTACGTCTGCTTTAGCGTTGTCAAGATGGACATATGAGAAAGGACTATGCGCCCGGTCACCCAAATTGCTCTCGAGCAAATATAGGAATATAAGATAGACCTGCCCGATATTGTCTATATCCATACCAGTAGTCCCCTATTCTCGATAGGGTCTGGTCGAAGATCAAGCACTGTCTAGAATATCAATGCGGCTGCCTCCGCTATGGGTCTCTATTGGACCTCATGAAGATAAGAACCCCGGGTGCTGCGTGTATTTTTGGTTCGATGACCGTTGTTCGATTCGATACCATAGGCCGACCGATCCGGTGGTCATTGCTTCTCTTTGATAGCCTATATTTCTTTTAGAAAGAAAAAGTGACATGCTATAGCAATATGTATAGAAAGTAGAACATACTGAAATTAAAGAATTCACAATGCTTTTTGAACAAAATGTACCGAACTTGGTGAGTCGGTGGGTCGGCTCGGCTGGTTGTCTAGCTCGGCGGGTCATCCTAGCAGGTCTCGGTGTCATCTTGGTAGGTGTCGGGTCATTGTGGCAGGTCTCGGGGTCATTCTGGTAGGTGTCCGGGAATCCTGGCAGGTGTCGGGGTCGTCCTGGTGGGTAATACTACTAGTCGGGTCATTCCGCTGGGCCATAGGTTTCGGGGACCCTATTACTGTACAATTTCCCCCGTTCTTTCAGGTTTGAGAACCTCAGGCGTTGTTGACCCTTTTTGGATCGGATTTTCAGGTTCTTGATTCTAATGAAAATGTTTTAAGTCAATAGCTCAATATATTGGCCCTGATAAGAAATGGAATCCATCTAGGGATGTTGGGGATGTTCCCGATTGGCGGATTTTGGTTTAGTGGCGAATCTGAAAGCCTTAGTGCCGACCCCGCAGCCGTGCTCATGATCGGGACAATGTGCAAAGTAGGTAATGTAAAGTGCTGGAGTTTCATCGTCCTTGGTCATAGGCTTTCCCCCTATATTTATGTGGATACACTCTCCTAACCCGCGTTTGCCATTATTGGGACTCGGTCAAAAATTCTTTGAAAAAATAACCCTAAATTCTTGGATCCCACGGAGGCCTTGAATAAAACAATTGACCTTCGTATCTCCTCCAACAACCGTAGTTTCTTAATCAACAAACCCAGCCCATAAGCGGAGCGACAAAGCGTTAAGCTTGCATCCGGTAAACTCATGATCGCCTGTCTCTGGCAACTATGCCTTCATACCTAAGGTAGACGACGGAGAAACTCTCGAAAGAACAGATCGACTTCTCGAATCAGCCGCTGAATCCCATCTCTATTTGTGGTTTTGATGATTGATGAGACCCAGAACACTGACCGTCGGATTTGATGAATCCAAGCTTGATATGTCCTCGGTGTTGCAAGATTCTAAAGCTCTGGAACACACCTCATATGTCTCTGTCAAGGAGGAAACGCCGTGACCGTTTAAAGGAGATAAAGTGGGGGGCCGATCGGTGTTTGGTGTTGATGGGAAGCTACAAGGTGATCTAGGGCTTCGTCTTTTGCCCATTTCCCCCCTTCGCGCCTAGGTGATCAGCGAACGAGAGCGCATTTGGTTCAACCCACCTTGTCTTGATTCTGCCCACCTTTTTTTTGGTTTGGTCTCTGGCGCATATTTGATAAGCAGAATCAATTGATTAGGTAAGAAACCGATCATCTTGTCGACCCTTGCCTCTTCCATGCTATGTACCCGCTCCTTGTGTCGAGCTCTGTGCTGGGCTCTTTGCCGAGTCCCCGTGCTCTGGTCGGGATCACTTTGGAGGCTTAATGTTGAGTACCCGAGATGTGTCAAGTCCTCGAGCTTAGTGTTGACTACTGTGGATCTCTAGTCTTCGTTCTGTATTCGCCGACCTCTGGTATGTATATGCCAAATTTTCAGGTCTGTGTTCTTGATTTTACAGAAGCTTGTTGCTCCTGAGTGACTGATTTGCCCGACCACCGACCACTGAGTCTGTGTCCCCGATTGGGCCCAACTGGTCTGGCCGGTGTTGATGGAGCACCCAAGGGTGGGTGGCGCAAGGACTGGTGCGCGATGGCCACTAGTCGAGCTTCCGATCCATGCTCGGGATCGTTGGGTTCACCCTCCTGGCTAGATCGCTCGACTGCGTCTCCTACTCGATTGAGCCCAATGACCTAATTGGGCTACTCGTAGAGTCCCCTGCTCTGGCTGCCGGGTCGGGTGAGCGTATGAGCTGAGATGATGTTGGTGCCTGGAAGATTCTCTTCCTCCTTTATCATTTCGAACCCCCATCGTCAATTAGCAGCACAAAGGTGGGGAGTCCCCTTGGCGGCGCACCGCCAACAGCGACTTGCTTAGGGTTTGGAGACCCTTTTCCTCCTTTTCTCTTCACCCCTTCTTAGTCTTGTACGATCTCATGTCCATGTTGATAGGGGAATTCACCATCAGACGCCCTACGTAAGAGCTTTTATGTCCCTATCAATTTCTCCTGTGGAGATCCCATAGGAGGCGGAGAGAACGGCAAGATCGGGTCGCCGATCAATAAAATTTTTACGTTCCCATATATGGCGCCAAATGATAGCGTCTAAATCTGGTTCTCCCCGTTGGTCCTCAGAATCCTGTAAAACAAGGAGTTAGTCTTGGGACACCGGTGTGGTGCCAGCCAAAGACCCTCTGACGATAAAGTCAGATTACTGTTCATCAATGAGAATGAAGCATTGAGGTCTTTGTGTGTGTCGTGTAGGGAGACTAAGGGAGTAGAGTATATATAGAGAGAGAGAGAGAGAAAGAGGCGTACAATGTGTAAATTTAGATGCCCTAGAGCCTTCCCTTCCTTGCCTTTTATAGTTTTTGGGCGTTGCCTTACTGGGCTTGGGCTTTGGCTTTGGGCCCTATCATAATTTGGGCTCGTTGGTAGTTGGTGATATGGGCCTCTTAGTAGAACTTGGGCTAGTGTAATATATACCCCCATCACAAGAATTCTAATTTTTTATGAATCAAACCATCAATCCATCTATCCATCCACCTATCTAGCAATTCTAAATATATATATTTAGCAGTTCTAAATATTCTTATTCATTTGTAACTAATAATGGAAAGTAATAAATTTAATTATATAGACTGCTCATCCGTAATTAAGTAAGTTCGGGGAGGGGTTTTCCTCGGTATACCTACAGCGAGTTAGTCGCTAGTCATGAATAGCAATCTAACGTGCCTAGGTCCAGGCATATATTTGACAGGTGATGTCAGCTCGTTACCAGTTGCTTCAACGGCGGCTCCTCGACAGCAATAGTTTTTTGGCGTGGTTTTTCACCAAGAGATTTCCCGACTAATTCTTATCATATAAATATAGGAGAAAATATTCATTAGTATCATAGGAAATTATTTAAACTGGAACCTAAGTTTAAACAACGACTTAATTTATAAAAAAAATTAAATGGAGAGTAGGTTAGAGTTTGAGTTTGCCGGCGGGTCGTTAAAAGACCATTGGCGGGTTGTAGCTAGCGTGTTGGGCGCATGTGAACGGTGCATGGATTTGGCCAGTCTACTCGGTTGATGATTGAGTTTTTAGCGATAATATAAATAGAATGTGTAAAAACCAAAATAGCTTGAAAACCAAAAGTTAAGGCGACAGCATGCAACGACGGCACAAGGTGGTCGGTCAATGGTGCATTGTGCACATTCATGGGTGTTCACCATTTACAAACAGTACACAATAGGCAATATGGATCGAAAAGTCCCAATGTGAATAATCAAAGCAAAATTAGGCTCTACCGAGGAAGAGTCCGTAATCGATCTCAAAAGGTCATGGCGAGACATTGATACAAAAGGGATACAGAATCAATCATAAGATTAAATCTATGAGTATGCATATACAAATATATATGTTTGTGTGTGTGTGTGCGTGTGTGTGTGAATATGGTAAGGATACAACGGTATTGAATAGGTGACTCATACAGTCGACTGTATTCGGCTACACTATAGAGATCTCACGCGCACCACAGATAACTAGAGGTTCTGTTTAATATTCTTATAATAAGAAGTTTATGGAAGGAATATTGTTACAACAGAATTCTGGAGGGAATGTTTATTAGAGTAATTAAGTATATAAGATGTAATTGAGTGAGAACAAATGTATTGAAAAAGGGAGAAAGATGTAATCTCTACAATTGCATTTTATCAATATATTTCTCAGTTGTCATAGGTTCTAAATTTTCTTCATGGTATCAGAGCTTCAAAACTCCAACGAGTAGCGATCGATCCATCATGGAAGAAGGAAATACGTCTAATCTTCCTCCGGCTCTAAATCGATTGATTATTAATTTCAATAGCATCGTCCACGTAAAACTTGAAAATGGAAATTATCTAATATGGAGAAATCAATTACAAACCATACTTCAAGCAACCGGGTTCTTGAAGTATGTCAATGGAGGCCTCCCAAAACCCTCTCTGACTGTGTAGGATTCAACCAATAAAGAGGTACTTAATCCTGAATTCAAAAAGTGGGAAGCTATTGATTCTCACCTTCTTAGTTGTGTTATGGCTACTCTGTCTCCTTCGATATATCCCTCTATTATGCATTTACAAACCTCTCATGATGTTTGGAGTGCTCTTGAGAAATGATTTACTAAACTCTCCTGTTTGCACGCACATCAATTAAAAAGCAAACTCAACAATGTAACAAAGAAGGATGTCTCGATGGAAGCTTACCTCTCCCAAATTAAGGAAATCTTGAATCAGTTGAGCCTTGTAAATGCGAAGGTTGAAGATGAAGATCTGGTCTATATCACTCTGGGTGGTTAACCTGTGAAACACGATTCATTTAAAACAATGGTTAGAGGGAGGCCTGGTTCGATCACGATGAGGAACTCTCATCCTTGTTGTGCTCCGAATCAATCCATTTTGAATCCAAAATAAAGCAGGCCTCAAATTCTTATCTCATTGTTGCATTTACTGCTATGAAGGGGAATTCCTCTGCACAAGATCCACAAGCTCAGTTCAATCGGCAACACTATGTTCGAGGGAGAAGTTTTTACAATGGAAATAGAGGTCGAAATAATTTTCGAGGAAGTGGCAGAAGTTTTGGTAGAAGGACATCCTACAAACTCTCGCAACATCAAAGAGGTTCACAAGGATAATATGGTTTAACCTTTCAAATATGTGAGAAACCCAATCACACAGCCCTGGACTGTTGGCATAACGAAGCATACTTGAGTCCGAATGCAAACCCATCATCTTCAACTCCACCAAGAGCATTTGTAGCTTATGCACCTGAAAATCCAAATGCATGGTATCTTGATACAGCCGCTACGGATCATATTACCAACAATTTGGCGAATCTGGACTTCTATCAGCAATATAAAGGATCAGACCAAGTTATGGTTGGAAAGGGAGCCACAGTTCCGATTCACCACAATGGTGAAGGCATTATTTCCACTCCTTCTTTCCATCTAAAATTGAACAATATTCTTCATGCTCTGAAAATTACAACCAACCTTCTCTCAATCCAACGAATTGCTAGGGACAATCAATGTGTGATTACTTTTGACGAAAATTCTTTCATTATGTAGGACAAGGCAACTAACCAAGTTCTTCATAAAAGATCAAACATTCAAGGCCCATACCAACTGAAGTCCGGTGGTATCTCTCAACCCTCTGCTTATGTTGCTGGTCGCTCCAATAAAACCTTTGATCGATGACATCAAAGACTTGGCCACCCATCCGGTCTGAAATTCAAGTACCTTGCTCCAAGCTTAAATATTTCAAGCAATTCTTGTTCTAATAATACCAGCTGCACGTCCTATCTTGCAGCCAAGAGTCATAGACTTCCTTTTCAAAAGTCACTTAGTTGTGTGAATAAACCATATTCCCTTGTACACAATGATGTATAGGGACCTTTTCTGCATTCCAAATCCATGTTCAAATATTACATGTTGTTTATCGATGATTTCAACAAATTTACTTGGGTTTATCCATTGTCTTATAAGAGTAAAGTTTTTAGAAAATTTTTTGAGTTCAAAGCTTATGTACGGAAACCCAATTTCAAACTAAACTTCAGACCATTCGAACTGATGGATGATCTGAGTTTACGAATAAGAATATGCGCCAATTTCTTGCCAATAACAGGATTATTCACCAATATTCACGTCCCTATACTCCTCCCCAAAATGGAGTTGCCAAGCGTAAACATCGATATTTAGTTGAAACAGCTATTACATTGCTAGTTTATTCCTCTATTCCTCTTCAATACTGGTTTGACGCTATTGTTACCTCAGTTTTTCACGTTAACCAGATGCCCACTGTCAAGCTTCGAAATAAAACTCCATTTGAAGTTTTATTTCATCAAGTTCCCGAGTACTTTTGTTTTAGAATCTTCGGATGCAAATGCTTTCCTTGGCTCACGCCTTACAAATCTCATAAACTTCAACCAAATTCTGTTGAATGTGTGTTTATTGGCTATCATCCCACAGTCAAGGGCTATCACTGCTTAGATCCTAAGACTAGGAAAATATATCTCTCCAGACATGTTACCTTTAATGAAGATATTTCCCATTTTCGAAAATCAAACAATCCTCATATGTGCAGGCCTCATCTTCCTCTCCAGTTACTTCATTTTTCTAGTCTGGTTCTGCTCACCCTACGCCATGACCTCAGTCGACTGCACCTTCCCCTCAGTCGACTGTGCCTTCACCTCAGTCGGCTGAACCTTCAACGCAGTCGACTACGCCTTCTCCTGCTCCCTCTCATGCTCATTTCCCATTTGTGCCTTCTCACTCCACCTCCATTCATATCGACTCCATTACCATTCAACTCCTTTCTCTTCCAGCTACCACGACCCCCCATTACCAAACCCTCTTTACCAAATGTCCATCTTATGGTCATAAGGTCCAAAACCACACCCTCTCACCCCCTCCAATCTGTGTTTTACAGCCACTACTAGCTCTCCTTCCTCCCTACTTACTACCGAACCCACCACCACCAAATCAGCCCTTGCCTCTCCTGTTTAGAAAGCAACTATGTTAGAAGAGGTTCAAGCTCTTCTAAATCAGAATACTTGGACTCTTGTCCCTTTACCACCACACAAGAATCTCGTTAATTGTAAATGGGTCTTTAAGATTAAACGTAACTCTAATGGGACCATTGCGAGATACAAAGCCCGCTTAGATGCCAAAGGTTATCTCCAAGAGGCAGAATTAACTTCCATGACACTTTTAGCCCTGTGGCAAAATAACCTACTATTATAATCTTTCCAACTCTTGCTTTGCACTTCAATTGGCCCATTAAACAGCTGGATGTGTTCAATGCCTTTTTGCATGGTTTGCTTAATGAAGAAGTGTATGTATCTCAAACCCCTGGCTTTCGTAACCCTCTTCATCCTTCCCATGTGTGTCGGTTGAATAAAGCCATGTATGGCCTCAAACATTCTACGCGAGCTTGGTACTCTACCTTCTCAACCTTTTTACTCACTTAGAGGTTCAAGCATAGTAATTGTGATCACTCTCTCTTTGTATACAAGCACAATGACTGCATTGTCTATCTCCACATTTATGTTGATGATATCCTTCTTACAGGATCAGATCAGCCCTTCCTCAGCTCCCTTATCACTCAAATGCATTCGACATTAGCTCTCAAAGATCTTAGTCCTTTGTCTTACTTTCTCGGCATTTCTGTTCTTCCTCAGACTCATGGGTTTATTTTGTCTCAACATAAATATGTTACAGATCTTCTTAAGAAAGCTGTCATGCTTGATTGCAAACCTTGCACCTCTCCCCTTGCTGTCAAATCCTCCCTCAACTCTCAAGACTCTCTTCCCTTCTCCCAGCCTTTCTTATATCGTAGTCTTGTTGGGGCATTGTAATACATAACAATTACCAGGAATGACTTGGCCTTTGCCGTTAACCACGCTTTCTAATTCATGCACTCCCCCACCAATGCTCATTTTTCTCTTGTCAAAAGAATTCTTCGATACATCAAAGGTACTCTCTATCATGGTGTATCCTTTATCCCTGGTTCCTTACAATATCTTTTCTATTCGGACTCCGACTAGGTAGGGGACCATTCGGATCGTAAGTCCACCTCTGGCTATTGTGTTTGTCTCGGAAATAACCTCATTTCCTGGTCCGCAAAGAAATGGCATATAGTTTTTAGGTCCTCCATTGAGGCTGAATATCGAGCTTTAGCCCTTGTCACTGCCGAATTATCTTGGATCAAGATGCTTTTGGTTGATATGCACATTTCTCCCACAGTTCCCACTTTGCTTTGTGATAATATTACCACCATGTCCTTAGCCACTAATCCTATTTTCCATGCCCACACAAAACACATCGAGGTTGACTATCATTTTGTTCGGGAAAAAGTTACTGCTGGGTTGATTTCGTTGCACTATATTTCCTCCTATGACCAATTAGCAAATATTCTTACTAAGCCCTTGCCTGAACCTCGCTTCTCCTTTCTTACTGACAAGCTTATGGTCAAGACCTTACCCATTAGCTTGAGGGGGCATGATAAGGATACAGAAGATATTGAACACGTGACTCATACAGTCAACTGAGTATGCATACATAGTCAACTCTATTCGGCTAAACTATAGAGATCTCATGTGCACCACAGAGAACTGAAGGTTCTGTTTAATATTGTTATAACAAGAAGTTTCTGGAAGGAATATTGTTATAACGGAATTCTGGAGGAAAAGTTTATTAGAGTAATTGAGTATATAAGATGTAATTGAGTGAGAACAAATGTATTGAAAAAGATAGAAAGATGTAATATCTGCAATTGCATTTTATCATTATATTTCTCAGTTGTCATTGGTTCTAAATTTTCTTTAGAATATACAGTTAACAAATTTAAACACTGGAGGATGTCCCCAATACTCTGGCATTACCGTTGATGAGAAGAAAGAGGGAGAGAGGAGAAACAGAGGGGTTTGGAAGAGATATATAAATGGTGAGAGATGAAATAGAGATGTGATTACCGGAGTAGACAGCGGCATTGTGGTGGTCTGGGAGGCGCTGCTTGGTGCGTCGGTGGGTAACGCCGGAGATGGCGCCAAGCTTGGAGTGCGTCGGTGCTGTGGTGGATGAGAGGGGTTTTCATGGTCCAACCAATGGATGGGGGTTTCACCATGGGAAAGGAGGGAGGTGTGTTAGTTCAGTGGTAGGTGAGGGGTTACGGGTAGTGTGTTGGAGCACAATGGATGCTGGCATCGAGTTCGGTACCGTTAGCCATGGCTCCAAGCTTGGTTGTTTGGAACCCAGTTTGTAAGGTCCTAGGTCTAAACTTATGATATATTTCCATGTGAGGATGGTGGGCGTATTTCACGTTGAATTTATGGTTTTATTTATGTAGTGTCTTTGTTATAGAAATATAAAAAATCTTGCTTTTAAGTTTTGTATGGTTTTCATTGCGGGTTTGAAGTTTGAAAAGTGTTCTTCTCAAGGTTAGAAACCATGGTCAAAACGTGGGAAAAGTAAATTTTGAACCAAAACATCAAAAATTTTTAATGTTTCAAAATAGGCAACTCTCGCGTTGGGATCTGCTCTAGCAGTCTTGGCCTTTTAACCACTTGAGCGGTCTTACTGTGTTGTAATTTTTGGAAAAGATTGTTTTAAATCGGGGTTTTGATAGTTTGTTTGGCTATTCTTTTAAGCTTATTTGAACTCTTTAAAGGATTGCTTTTATTATGGAAAGACCTTTTTTGTATGATTTAAAGCTTACTAATAGCTTGGATTTTGAATTGGTTTATTAAGAATTAAAAGTCTTCCAGTGCTTTCGAATAAATGTTTGATTTATGGTTTCCGTTATGGATGATATTTCGCGGTTATATGTTTTTTTTATTATTGTTACACAGTCGTGGAGTGACATATTGGTATTAGATATCCATATACGAATTCCTAAGAAGTTGTGGAGAAAGTTGTGCCATTGCGAGAGTGGTAATGTTGAGTGTTGCATTCATGTATATGTATGTTTGTATGATTTACTTGTGAAGTAGTTGTTATACACATATAACTATCATTATTAGCATGTTTAAACTAAAGTACACGCCTAAAATTAACTACTTTTCCCACAAAAATTATAAATCCTAAAATAAAGTTTTAATACACAACACCACGACAATATTCTGTCACCAAGACAATATTCTGTCAACACCAAGCTCTCAAACTTGGGACAGCATCGATGCGTAAACACCATGATCAACATTGTGTCAAAACCAAATGCTAAATCTAGAACACCCCTTTGGGTCAACACTAACGAAGAACTGTACAGACATAAGGACCTCTTTGAGAAACAACATCTTAGGCCGACACCATTGAAAACTTGTGTCGACACCAATTGACTTCCACAGAATAACAAGTTAACAGTATTAAAGACTTGTGTCAACAACAAGTGATACCCACTGACAAACAAGTTGGTGTTGGAACCGGCGAGCGAAAGCATTTTAAAAATAAAAAAAATATTTTTAATCAAAAAAATCGTTCTTCATGAAACTAGAACGTGGAGGCGACATACAAGGTTTAAGAGTACAATACCGAATGAAATCCTGTCGTAGGATTTCTGTTGTTCCAATCTGTAGGAGAGACAACCTCGT
>JAULLH010437453.1:0-11807 GCA_035668455.1 Sarracenia alabamensis
CGAATTGCATCGATTGGTGAAAAAGTAAGACCGATAAAATGTGGAAGGTGTGGGAAGCTTGGAAATCACAACAAAAAAACGTGCAAGGAGGCTTTGTAATTGTTCAAACTGAAAAATGTAATAAATTAGTAATGACTTTTTTTGTTTCAGTAATGGTGCCTTTATTTGTTTTCTTCATAGCATATTATGTATGGAATGGATAATTGCGTTTTTTTTGGTGTCTTCATGAATTCATTAATTTGTTGTTGTATTCAATGAGTGTTGTTTTATTCAATGAATTCATTAAAAATAAACGAGTGTTGCTGTATTCAATGAGTGTTACCACCAAAAAAATGAGTTTTAATATATTCATTTGGTGTACTGGAGAAAATAGGCCAATCAGCTACAATAATATATAAGAAAATGGTGGGCCATTAATTTGTTGTGTGTTTTGACAGAAAATGAGTATTTTGACAGAAAATGAGTAATTGAATATGCACCAATGAGTAACGAGTAATGAGCACTTAAAAATGTTACACAACATTTTTGTTGTGTTTTGGCAGAAAAATGAGTATTTTGATAGAAAATGAGTAATTGAATATGCAACAAT
The DNA here is from genome assembly GCA_035668455.1 of Sarracenia alabamensis. Lineage (NCBI taxonomy): Eukaryota > Viridiplantae > Streptophyta > Magnoliopsida > Ericales > Sarraceniaceae > Sarracenia > Sarracenia alabamensis. The sequence goes on from JAULLH010437453.1 coordinate 590, forward strand.
GAACATTTTGACAGAAAATGAGTAATAAGCAATGAGTAATGAGCACTTAAAAATGTTCATTTACATAAAATGAGGATCTCATATTCATTTACATAAAATGAGCACTTAAAAATGTTATACAACTTTGAATTTTTTGACAGAAAATGAGTAATTTGAAGTTGAATTCATGTTGGCAAAAAAGGAATATTTTTAACAGAAAATGAGTAATTTGAATAAGCAACAATGAACATTTTGACAGAAAATGAGTAATGAGTAATGAGTAATGAGGACTTAAAAATGTTCATTTACATTTGTAGTGTAATTGAATTTGCATTCCATGACTGTTGATTATGATGAGTGTTGATTACAAGTAAATTAGTGTTGTTGAGTGTTACCACAAAAAAAATGAGTGCTGGCTGGAAAATGAGTATTTTGAAATAAAATGGGTAATTGAAAATGAGTGCTGGCGGGAAAATGAGTATTTTGAAAGAAAATGAGTAATTGAAAATGAGTGCTGGTGGGAAAATGAGTATTATGGCTAGATATATTATATTCCATATAGGGATTAATTATATAGAAGGTGATATACATCTTTAAGGATATTAGAATATTCATTCTAATCTCCATATTCTCTCTCTCTCTTCCATGGCGGCCCCCTCCTCTCTCCCTTGTGCAATTTTTGCATTATTTTGGTGAGAATAATCGGTGTGTTTGAAACCATAGAGCATGTACGGATTGGTGCCCACTCACCGAGTACGCGCTGTGCATCAGGTTATACGTGAGAAGGTCACCGGATCGTCTCACAACGTACGTTTGGATTCTAGAAACTTTTCGACAAGTTTCAAAATGTACGATTTAATCTAAAAATCAAAAAGACTAATTGTTTTCATGAAAAATCACACGCGACGTTTTTTACAGTCACTTTGCGGGTCCGCAAACTTTTCCTTATTTCCCCAACAATTCTTTATTCAGAATGTTCTGAAAAGAGTATTGGACAAATAATATCACATGATACTTTAGGCTAGTGAATAATTGTCCTATACAAAAGTAGATGAGGAAAATAACAGACCCATTTTAATTTTCATTCACTTGGGACAAGCAGTCTACTACATTGAACTTTGCATTTTTAGAGCAAAAGTTCAATGTTATACAACTTTGATTTGTTTGATTATGACGAGTGTTGATTACAAGTAAATGAGTATTTATAACAGAAAAAATGAGTAATTGAATTTGAATTCATGTTGGCAAAAAATGAGTATTTTTAACAGAAAATGAGTAATTTGAACTTTCATGGCTTCGTCGTTTGAAATCGCCTTTGCTGGTAATTTGCTTCTTTTTGCAAATATCATATGTCTTGCTCATGAAATCTGATTCAATTTAAGGCATCTGATTTGCAAATATCATATGCGTTCAATGTGCAGGGTAACTGACTTTCCACAACCACTAATACTCATTTTCTGTCAAATGAGTATTTTTGACAGAAAATGAGTAATTTGAATAAGCAACAATGAACATTTTGACAGAAAATGAGTAATGAGTAATGAGGACTTAAAAATGTTCATTTACATTTGTAGTGTAATTGAATTTGCATTCCATGAGTGTTGATTATGATGAGTGTTGATTACAAGTAAATTAGTGTTGTTGTATTCCATGAGTGTTACCACAAAACAAATGAGTGCTGGCGGGAAAATGAGTATTTTGACAGAAAATGAGTAATGAGTAATTGAATATGCAACAATGAACATTTTGACAGAAAATGAGTAATGAGCAATGAGTAATGATTAACGAGCACTTAACAATGTTCATTTACATAAAATGAGGATCTCATATATGAAATATAGTATAACCATTTTGACAACATCCATTCAAACTCATATTGCCACAATGTCATAGAAATTACACAAAATTTTATGTCAACAAAAAAGCAAGTCACTGATCTATGATTGTACCCTTCAACTAAAAATTTCAATATCCATTTACAGTTACATAAGAAATATGTACAACTAACAAAGTATTCATTTATGTCATTTCTGGCACGCAATCAAGTTTTCATTTCTGAACCAAGTATTCACTTCTATCATGACACCAAGTGATCATTTATGTCCCAATGTCACTGTCGTAGCACACACTGCTCTTGGAAGGCTACTGAATCCACAGTACCAGCTTCTGTTGTAATGTTGTCCCATGATCGGTGCGAATTGCTGATGAACAGGTGTATCAACTTCGCTCGCAGCGAACGACATTGTTCAGTTGAGAAAATATTATTTACTACTTCACTAGTTGCATATTGTTGGAGAATATAACATGCAATTACGCCACAATCCAACCTGTACATAAATATGCCAATATATTAAATGTTGGCCAAACTAAAAATAAATGGAATATGCATTTTGTATTGATACTTACGAGCCATGTGCTTGTTGGGGACACATGACCATTTGTACTATTGCATTGTCAGTATCTTGGGTGATTAAATTGAAGGTAGGACGATCGCTCAAGTATGGTTCCATATAACTTTTCTGCATTAAATTGGCATTAAAGTTGATATTCGTTATTAACATAGTCAGATGATAATGCAACGATTGGTCAATTGAATGTAAGTATTTAATAATTTACCATTTGGGCAGCGACAGTCATATGTGGATCAGCCCCCCTTGGTAGTAATGGGTTGTAATGATACCAACGCGATAAGCCCGTGTCCGCAATGAGGACTGTCCAATGGTTCCCATCGCAAAGGGGGAAAATAAGAAACCGACAAAATTTTGCAGCCTGTAATGACTTCCTTAGTGATTTCTTCCGCTGATCCATGGTTTTACCTTTTAAGAGTTGCTGGTTTTGCAAGGACAAAATATGTAAACAGAAATAATGAGTAATTGTACATGCTAACAATCATTGATTATTATTTTACTCATTTGCTGTCATAAATGAGTAAGTGCAAAATCAATGTATGTGTAGTTCCGATTACAATGAGGCATGCAACATCAACAATTGATTTGTGTAATATATGTATGAGATAAGAACTTACGTAGGTTATACTTGAGAAGATATAAACTTTGTCCACTGGCATCTTATTACACTCATCTCCACTTGGATCTGGTTTGGCAATGGCCTGTTCTCGCATCAAGATGTCAGCGAAACCATCGATAATCTGCGGATTGTTTCCAATATAGCAAATAATTATTATCATATACCAATGATACAACCATGTATACTTAAAATATAATATTCTTTTGTGATCTTTTATTTGTTGGAACTTACATTGCTCGAAACCTCCAACTCAATCAGCAATGACCTGATATCTTCCAAAAACACACTTGTTTGTTCATCCACGCCTTTCCATAGACATGTACTACAAAAAAATTTTATGATTAGTTACTGAAGTATATATTATGTTTCATATACATAGTGCACAAGCAATAATTATTTTGACGAAAAATGATTATTTTGTCAGAAAATGATTATTTTTGCCATAAATTGAGTATTTTACCAGAAAATGAGTAATTAAATATGCATTTCATGAGCATCTTTGAAAATGAGTACAATGGGAATCTAAGGAGCAGTAATGCGTATTTTAACATAAAATGAGTACCCGAATATGCATGTACAACTTCCAGATAAATGACTTCTTGAATATGCATTCATACCTGTATTCTTCGAATCTCCAAATGTGCTCAATTTTGCTTTGGTCAGAAGTACACAACAGCTGGTAAACTACCAAATCAACAATTGCTTTGATTGGCTGCAGTTTCTTCCCAACATGCTTCTCAATGCTTGGTATGTCGTCCACGTTAATTGTTTCTCTTTTCTGACCTTCTGTTATCCCCTTTTTGTGCTTTTTCGTTGTTGCCTTTGGACCCTCGTACGTGTACTCCGGCATTTTTTTCCTTTTTCTACTTTTTTCCTTCACACGTTTAACCAATGAACTAGGTCCTTTGTTAATTTCTTCAGGTCCCTGCTGTTAGTTCACCAAAAAATGAGCATTATAGATGTATAATATGACTTGTGACATAAAAAGAGCAATGTTGATTAGCCAAGAAAATGAGCATTATGTTTGAGGAATGAGTATCAGTATAAAGGCATTTCAGGAATGCGTAGCAGTACGAAATCAAATGCAGATGTGTACCTCTTGCTGCTCTGCAATGTTAGCAGTGGGATTTTGTTCCGCAGTACCACTTTTCTCATTTCTCTTCATTGCTTTCTGTGTCGACTCATGAATGTCTTTCTTGTGCAACTGACATTGTAAGTCATAAATCTCGCTTTTCAATGTCTCAATTGTTGCTGAGAGGGATATGATCTCACAATCTCGCATCTTGACCGTCTCTTCCAATTTGTCTATTTTCTGTTGCATTTTCTTCAACTTCCTTGACTCATTCACATCCTCTGTTGGTACATCATCAAATCCTTCATCATGAAATCCTTCATCTTGCACATGCTCTCTTTCATGTTGTTCGTCCATTCCAAATGTATTACGCACTGGTTCTTCCCCATCACGAAACAACAAGTCTGCCACACGAACAATATCTCTACACATATTGGGTTCTACATATTGTGTTGGTGTTACCCTTAGTGGCATAACATTGCGCTGCTTGCCTTTGATTGTAGAATGTTCTCCACCCAGCTCTACTGTTTCAAATTCCTCATTAAACGAATCCTGATCATTGCTCTCTTTTTTCTGCTCAGTCTCTCCTACCTTGTGTTGTTCTGACTTTGTTATTCTTTTAACTTTTTTCATCATCCTCTTAATTTTCTTTTTCTCATGTTCTGATTCAGTCAAATGCCCATTCATGACCTGCGATAAGAAAATCAAAAAAATATTGTGTGCTCTGATAATGAGTATTGTGGGGAGTACTTTGTGCAGTAAGACTCATTTCCCCTGTATTTTTTGGAAGAAAATGAGTATTCAGCACAGATAATGAGTATTCCAAATGACTGAATATAGAAACGAGTGTTATGTGTTATGTGCACTAACACTCATTTCCTCTCTATTTTTATGTGTTAATGCACAATCATTTGTGCAGAAAATATAATGAGTATTAAGCTTTTTTTGACAGAAAATATAATGAGTAACACTCATTTCCTCTATATTATTTGACAGAAAATATAATGAGTATTAAGCTTTTTTCGAAATGAGGGAATATAGAAATGAGTGTTATGTGTTAATGCACAATAATTTGTGCAGTAATTTTCAATTGAATATGCATTCATGAGTATTTGAAAACAAATATTTTAAACATTTTAGATGCAATAGGAAAATACCTTATTGCTAGAAACCCATGCCAATGTTTGATTTTGTAAGACAAGTTCAATCATAGCAAAGTCCCATTTCAACAACCTTGGGAAGACTCTCGTTCCAAGTGGTTCAACAAGGGTTGTATGCTCGCAAAGCCAATACTGCCAAACATTGTTTTCATTAGTTATATATAAGAATTTAACATATGTTCTCATAAAACATGATATACTTCGATTTGAAATTGTACTTCCTCAATTTTATAAGAAAATGAGGAAACATGAGTATTTTGACAGAAAATAAGTATTTTGACAGGAACATGAGTAATTGAATATTTTGACATAAAATGAGAAATTTGTAATAAGTAATGACTAATGAGTAATGAGCAGTTAAAAATGTTCATTTACATAAAACTGATTATTGCATATTCATTTACATAAAATGAGCACTTAAAAATGTATTCCATGAGTGTTACCACAAAAAAATGAGTAATTGATTTTAGTAATGTGGTGTACTCCAGAAAATAGGGCAATCAGTTAAAATAGGCCCATTGATTTGTTTTGTGTTTTGGCAGAAAATGAGTATTGAATTTCCATTCATGTTGTGTGTCTTAGCAGAAAATGAGTACTTCAATGTATTGATTATTGCATATTCAATTACAGAAAATGAGTAATGATTAGGTATAATTTTCTTACCAATAATGTCGTGACACATCCGCTGACCTTGTAAGGTGTTTGGTAGTTCTTCCGAATTGAATTCATCAGCCCTTTGTGGATAGCAGCTGCCCAATCATACCGAATCATTTCATGTATGTTGTTCATGTACCTTATATATGATAAGCTAACTACTGTTGCCCTGGTTGAGAAGAACAGATCCAGAAACATGAAAAGGTAGACTGTTCTGACTGTGTCCTCAACATTATCCGTAGTACGCCCACTTATCGTGTCATTAATCATTCTTCGGATGACAGGTGCAGACATTTTTTTGTTCAAAATTCCTTGTCTGGCAATGTACCCGGTGTTTTCATATTTTTCCTTTCTCAAATCCATTTCTTCATCTCCACAACAAATCCCAAATATTAACTTTACATCGTCCTTGGTAAAATGTATTGATCGATTCCCAATCTTGAATGTATCTGAAATGGGATCAAATGTGGAAATAATTTCGGCAACAAGATGGTCAGTCTTCCTGCATCGGGTTGCCAGCAACCTCTCGTTGTGCAGAGCATCAACAAAATACCAGAATGGGGTTTTCTTGAACAGCCTCAAGTGTTCTGGCTCTAGTTTGATACTTGTGAACTGTTTCACTACACCCACTAGATGTGAACGGAAAGGTTTGTACGCTTCAGTTCATTTACGCTTCATGTCCATTTTTGACCTTTCTTTGTGTTCAGTTTGTTTTTCTCCTTACCTAGCAGTTTTTTGAATATAAAAATATCAGAAACTTATAATATAATTACTGCAAAATTATAGTATAATACTCATTTTACATATAAAGAAAAACCAGAAACTTATAGTACTGCAAAATTATACTCATTTTACTGAAAATGCACTAAGTGGAAATGAGTATTTTGACAGAAAAATGAGTATTCATTTACATAAAATAAGCACTTAAAAATATTTTACAACATGGACAATTTGACAGAAAATAAGTAATGAGTAATGAGTACTTAAAAATGTTCATTTACATAAAACTGGGCATTGTATATTCATTTACATAAAATGAGCACTTAAAAATATTTTACAACATGGATTTTTCAATTATGATGAGTATTTTGAAAGAAAATGAGTATTTTTGACAGAAACATGAGTAATTGAATTTGGATTTGCATTCATGTTGGCAGAAAATGAGTATTTTGACAGAAAATGAGTAATTGAACATGCAACAATGAGTAAATGAGTAATGAGTAATGAGCACTTTAAAATGTTCATTTACATAAAATGAATTTGTGGCATGCCATCAGTATTCACTGCTATCATGACACGAAGTGATCATTTTATGCAACCATCAACTGGTTGCCAAGCCATGAAGTAATAATTACTGCAAAATTGTACTATAAGACTCATTTTACTGAAAATACAAAAAAGTGGAAAATGATGAAATTATTCCATTTTCAACACACACCATAACACTCATTATGAATTCACTATCATTTTTCAACAAAGACTTGACTAGTCAGTTTTATTATGTATTACTGCACAAATGATTGCATAGACACCTAACACTTATTTTTATATTCAATACTGCACGAAATGATGAAATCTCGAAATACTCATGATATGTACATTAAGGTCTAAGTACTTAATGTACTACAAATTGTTAGAACACATAGAATACTAATTACTGCACACATTACTCATTAGTGGACACAATACTCAGAATTCATTAAGGTTAAGAACTTATTTTTGAGAAATGATGAGTACATAATACTTATTTGTTGGAATTCTCTACTGCACATAATACTCATTACTGCAAAATAATCATTTTACGTTAATGAGTACTCCTTTCGATACTGATTCAAAATAATCATTTTCTGTCAAACTACACATTAGTCACAATACTACACAATACTCACAATATAACAGGGTGTTTTTTTGTATACTCATTAGTGCAAAATACTCATTTTTGAAATGCGTACTTTAATAAAAACTCAACTCAACAATTTTGAAAATGCATAGTTTGATTTCCAATGAACACTCATTGCCATTAAGGTAGCTTTTGTTTGAAATGCAGACAATTTTGGAAGGAGTACTCATTTTTGAAATGCAGACAAAGTTAGCTTTTGTTTGCTTTATTCAGAAAATGATGAGAGATGTACATTAAGGTTTAAAAACTCATTTTCAAACTTATATGAAAAACAGGGTGTTTGTTCGAATTCCCTACTATGCATAATTCTCATTAGTGCAAAATACTCATTTAATGGTAATGAGTACTCATTTCGAAACTCATAAAATGCTCTTTATCAGAGTGAACACAAAGTTAGCTTTTGTTTGGCAAATACAGAAAATGATGAATACAGTATGTTTGTTGCAAAAAAAACTACCAATACTAAGAACACTTACAATACTTATTACGATACACAATACGTATTATCAAAAACACTCATAATACTTTATATATGTGTACACTTATTTTAGATAATCAGTACTCATTTTACAAATGAGTACTCATTGTGCAAAAACTGTGTTTCAGATATATTAAAGCACGAAATAGCACATTGTTTCAGATAATGTTGAAGTCCAAAATGATTTCATACGCTTTTCATAAAATGATGCACTCATTTCGAAAAATGATCAAATCGCAGATGATGTACAGAAAATGATGAAATGTAGAAACTCGATTGTGAGAATCATATGTTTTGCACAAATGTTTTCAGAACAAGATAAAATCAAACGAAATTATCTGTTTGCGCAACCTGTATTCAGAGATAGGGTTGCACAACCAGTAAAATGGCCGTCGCGTAATCTCGAAAAGATAGATTCCCAAAATTAGGGTTATTTGATTAATGAAATACGCTTACATTAATGAAATATTTTTTGGAATCTTACCGATTACACGAGTAGTATTCCGGATTCTTCGTCCTTTTGATTGGGATTCATCACTGCGCCCCTTTTGTCGAGAGGATCGCGTCTCCACCATGTTTTCAAAGTGTTGGTTCAGCTTTCGCGCGCAGTGACAACACAGGGTTATATTCGTCTTTTCTCAGTAAAACAGTAGTTATCCCTAAATCCGGAATTATGGAGTAGTTATCCCTAATAAAATTCTTAATGTAGTAGTTATCCCTAATTAGCTCTAAAAAAAACGCAGAATTTTTTTTTGGTGAAAAATTATCTAGCCGCTGAAACCAATTTGCTAAAAAATCAACACAATGCCGGCCACCGCTGGGTGGTTTTGACCGAATGAAAAATTATGCACCACTGCTACCTTAATCCGATCAACATAACAAAAAAATCGTTGCTCTAATTTTTTTTTCTTTTTTTTCTTTTATACTCCAACAATATTAAAATTTTGATTTATTCAACCGAAATCAAAAATAAATATTTTGCCTCATCTTGTGCAAAAAAAACAATTTTTGATTTATACGAGTCAAAATCAAAAATCGTATTTTGCTCCCATCACCCACCACGATTTCGAATCGATCACCGTCAGCTCTGATACCACTTGGGATTTATGAACAACAATCCCCGATCTCAAACGGAAGCAAAATCCACGAACAAAAAAACAGAAAATAATAAACATCGAGGATATACGTGGTTTGGCCCAAACAGGCCCACGTTTACGACCGAGAGAAAAAAATATTCCACTATAGCATCGAAAGTGAAAAAGTACAATGCCGAACTCCCTTCTTTTTACAAGCTAGCATCACAAATTTTATGTCTCTTACACAAAATTCTGTGACACACTTTTAGTGTTCTCCTTAATGCTATATTTATAGGCACACATCTCTGGGACCTATAAAGCCCACAAGTCCGCAAGCTCATATTATTTTATAATCCTATACATAATTTCTGTTAGGCTGCTAATCTCACTCAAACCCAATTATATCTAGCCCAAATAAAATAATCAAATATACGGGGCGAGTAGAATACAAGACACATTGCCCAACAATCTTCACATTGGCTTGAATTCAACAAACTACCCTCAAGATAACCAGCGTTGATGTCGATTCTATCGTCATCGTCGTCGTCGAACTGACACACCCAACCATCATGGCCCGCACCTCTCCATCGAGGTGTCTGCACCTTAACCCGAGTGCCCCACAAAGCACACTACTTTGTAGAAGATCGTGGCCCCATCTCTCTCCATTTGTGCACACAATCAGAGAGATCATCGCCACTAACCAAATCAAGAGCAAAGGAGATTCGTTGTTGTCAAGGTGTACACATGTCCGTCACGTCTATCATACTAGTCTCGTTGTTCGAATCTTTCCTATGAACATCCAACAACTGTTGCTCTCGCTTCTTGTCTGCATCTTGCACAATGTCTGATTTGCTCATATGCACACTTATACTACCTTGTCGCTTTTGTGTACTCTTGTGCCTATCTTGTGTGCTTTTCTGCAACTGTCGTTCACCCTGTTCATCCTTATACTTCGTCTGTATATGTCGTTTGCCTATACTATTCATTTGATGTCTGACAATAGCTCCACCTGTCATAACACTCACCACGAGCCTGTATAGATTGTTAATCATATATCCTTGTATCCTTGTTTCCCTTTGAAACCTAAAGAACTCCACATCTGGATGAGAACGCACAGCCTCTTGAATCCAGCATCCCCAGAGAAATCAAATTCTTCCTTAGATTCGACACATGTCTAACTCTAGTCAAAATCAATACAGTCCCACCAGATATACGAAATCGTACTGTCCCTATGCTAATAACTCTGCTCGCTGCATTGTTTGCTATTCTAATAGTACCCCCATCGCATGACTGATACGTATCAAATTATTTTCTGACTATACACATATGGAATGAACATCCAGAATCTAATATCCAATTTGATTTTTTCGTACTTGAAGTAACCGTGAGCATTTCTAACTCTTCATAATCAGAGCCATATGTAACTGTAGTATCTGATGATTGCTCTTTTCCCTTATCCATTTTGTACTTTGGACAATTCTTCCTCAGATGGCATTTCTTATCACAATAAAAGCACGTCTTTTTGTAACCTCTCGGCTTGGAACAACCTTTCTTCTCGGACCCCTCCTACCTCACTATCGTCTTGCCTATGACTTCCCTATTGCCTGATGTAGCAACCATGATGCCCTCTGAGAAAACTGTTGTGAACTGTTAGACTAACCTAGAGGGAGGTGAATAGGTTAGGAGTCGATAAATTAAAATTTTAATTATAAATCATCTAATCTAACATGAAAGCAAATTAAGGTTGATAATTATAACAACGACATAAAACTATGAAGAGCTATAAACATCCAACAACCATAAACAGACATATGATATACGTGGAAATCCTAGGGAAGCTCCCCGGGATGAAAACCACGCCACCGATATACG
>JAULLH010438557.1:0-11806 GCA_035668455.1 Sarracenia alabamensis
TCTCTCTCTCTCTCTCTCTCTCTCTCTCTCTCTCTCTCTCTCTCTCTCTCTCTCTCTCTAATAAATGTTTACAATAATTGTACAACAAAAGAAAAGAGAAGGAAATACAAAGTCTGGCAAAGGCCAAGACAAAAGCTCAAAAGATGAGAACTTATTTTATGAGCTACAGTGAAACAGAGCAAGATGTAAATGCTAGAGTTCAATGCTTTTGTAAATGTTTCGCCAACCTTCTTCACTTCAAATATCTCTCCTTAAATAGTCTTCATAAAATCTTAACGTTGTGGAAGAGGTACTATAGCCGTTGGAGCATTTAATGCTAAAAATCTTCCCGTTGAAAATAACAGATTTTTGAACTGGAGAAGAAAAAGGTCGATCTTTAATTTGGCAAGATCGATCTATACTGGGAAGAGAAGGAGCAGATGGTCGATCCTTAAAATGGAAAGGTCAATCATGAATGATAGAGATCGATCATTGAAGCTGAGAGATCGATCGTTGGATCGGAAAGATCGATCATAAAGGAAAAGGATCGATCAATATTCTAGTTAACAGGGCAAAGGAAAGAAATGATTTGAATCATTAAAAATTGATTCGAATCAAACAACAATCAGTGTTTGAAAAAGCTGAGGTAGGTAAAATGATTTGAATCATTTTAAAAAGGTTTAGAATCATTTTGCTTAAAAAAACTTGAAAGTGAGCCAAAATGATTCGGATGAAAAATATTGATTTAAATCAATTGGGTCTGAAGTTGATCAAAATGAAATTGATTCGAATCAAAGGAAATTGATTTGATTCCTTTATGCAAACACATGAAAATGTTAGGAACAAAACAATTTGATTCGAATCAAAGTAATATGAATCAAATCAAACAAAAAGGAATCGAATCAAAAGGTTTAAGGCTGAAACATGTTCTTTAGAAAAATTTGACCAACATCGATTGATCATATCTCTATCGTACGATCTCCAAATTAGTAAAATTATCTATTGAAATTGTAGCCCTTTAAGTCCTATTTCCAATGGTTCAAGAATCACCTTCAAAATCCTTCTATAGAAAAAGTTATGACCAAAATACCGAAGGTCTGTCAGTGCTGAACATGGAGCGATCGATCTTTTTGCCGAGACGATCGATCGTTTCTTGTAAAGAACGATCTTTTTGAATGCTTGAGGAGAGATAAAAGACATGGTAAATAAAGATCAATCTTTTTATCAAAAGGGATCGATCGTTCTCTTGGCTTGACAAAAATGGTCGACCTTTTTCACAAATGGTCGATTGTTTTTCTTGCTGCAGAAAATTTTCAACTTCAAACCTTTATAACTTCTTCATCTTAAATCTAAATGGGGTAAATCTTATATCAAAATGGAAGCCCCGGAAGTCTACTTTGCAATTGACTTCATCTTGTATCCATAATTCTTCCATGGAGAAAGTTATAATCAAAATACTGAGGGTATGTCAGCTTCCATTTCTCCTCAAGATCTTCTACAACCTCCATGGAATTTTCTCTTAATCTTTTGGCCTTCTTAGACTTGAACTTTGATCTCCCCTTGACTGATGTATTCTAAAATACTTCAACTCCAATCTCCATAGATCTTCAAATTCTTCTCATTCCTCGGGGTTCTTGAGACTTGATGCTTGACTTTATGCTATGAATTTGCTTGGTTAAAATCTGAAAATACTTTCTCACAAACAAGCAAACATTAGGAATAACAAATCAATCTGTTGTTATAATCAAAACCAAAACAAGGCTTGATTGAAAAGCCTTTAGGCTAACAATCTCCCCCTTTTTGATTATGACAACCAATGATTTGCAAAGGCATAACATATTGAAATTAAGCATAAGATACCAATGCAAAACAAAAAGGAATATGCAATATAAATCAAGAGCATGCAAGACACCCAGCTACCTCTCCCCCTTTGAGAAACATGCACATGAATCAATTAACTCTCCAAATCTCCCCCCCTCGTATGCAAATACTCACATAAGAGAATTATGGAAATCAATCCAATACTTCTCCCCCTTTGTCATAAACAAAAGGCAAGAGAAAACAAACTATATAGCATAAACTCATAAATTTTCTCCTTGATATGGCAAATCATTAAAAAAAAGCAAGTCCAATAATATTGAAAAGTCATGTATGTATCAGACAAAACAAAAACATATTATGTATCAGAGCTACAAAAAGATATATCATAGAAAAAAAATGTAGCAATGCAAAATTATAATAGAGCAAAATCATGGATATAGCAATACATGAATAAGGATCTCTCCCATATATAAAACAAGATATTCAAGAGTCATAAATGATCATTGAAGAACACATGTCTTTTCCTTTGAATATACATGATACTTCTCCCTCTTAGTCTAGGCAAGGATTTCTACCCCGAAAATGCATCTCCCCCTATCTAAAGCAAAATATGTATGTATATCAAACAACCAAGCATTCTTTTGTTGGAAAAAAAAATATCCTCTCCCCCTTTCTTTCACAAGAATATAGGTGATCAGCACTCAAAAGTGACGATTTAGACTCGTTAATTTACACTGAGTTTGTCCCTTTTTGTTATCTAATATGTGTTTTGTTTTGTTTTTGTGTATAGGACAGGAATTGGATGAGTGATGCAAAACAGACATGAAATAGCCACTTTAGCAACAAAATAAACACAACCAAACAAAGACCAACAGAACCTGCAGTTCCCGTTCCGACGCTACTCATTAACCGTCCTGACACTTCACCGCCCGGACTTTATGCATTCACCGTCCCGATGCCATTACCGTCCTGACGCCATATCGCCGACCATCCCGACGGATGATCAAGAAAAACTGGAAACTCCGAAATGGGAAGCTGACATGGCACCCAAGCAATCCCCGTCCGGACGCCAGTCACCGACCGCCCCGATGCTCTGATTCAGGAAACTTACGTGCTCGCCACACAATTCCGTCCTGACGCCTCGTGTCAGAAGTTGCTAATTTTGAGATTTCGGAACACTATAAATAGGACCATTTTTAACCCTTTTTATACATTCAATCATTAAGTATTGGATCATTCTCTCATATATTTTGTAGTTAGTAGTTTTGACCACCCGGGCCAAGTCACGTCTGGAAGGTCCGAACCTCGCCGAGGAGCTGTTGATGACGATCGACATCAACTTGATGACGGAGCTCAACCCAACCATGAGTGGCTACGTCCCTTCCTCTGCCTCGGGTGACGATGAAGCCGTAATTTGGTAACAAAGGAGTAGATTAGTTCCGTACTTTATTTATGCTTTGTAATCAGATTTTTATACAACAACGTTACTTTTCTAATTAACCCTATTCCCGTTTGAGCTTTCTATGATTGCATTAAATGAGTGTTGCATGGTTGTTTTAACTGATTGAATATACAAATTTGAGATAGCCTATGTCATGGATAAAACGGGTCGTACTCCAGACGGGTCGTAATCTTGGATAGACTATGCCGTATTTATAATTCAGGATTTTGAAAGTAGAACCTAACATACGCTATGCTCCGGATAGGGTATGCCTTGTTGAAATTGAAATCTATTTTTCTTCGATATCCATATCGGTCTTGTCTCGATAGGATTTAATATGATTCAAAACTAAATAAGGTAGGAACTATATCTAAACTAGATTATCAAAGAACGGTGGATTCTATCTTTGAGGTGGAACCCTTCTCATAAATTATCTTAATTGTCATTTTAAATTGTTTATTTACTTTTCATTGCTAGAAACCATTTTTCCCAAAATCTAAGATATACACTTTTCTCTTTAGATTAAATAGTTTAAACAAAATATTATTTCTTAACATATAAAATAGCTCTTTTCCTCGTGGGATCGACCCTGGACTTACTGCTATCTACCCAGCTAGTAGTAGATCTTGGTATAATTTATAAAACAAACGGGTAACCCGTAATTAACGACTACACGATCGGTTACACCATGCACTCAAGGGGATGATCATAGAGTTGATACCACTCCCTTTTAAAGAGTTAAAGGACCAGTCCATAGTCAGGAAATGTGAGGTTAAGGATTGTCCTTTCCATAAGAGGTTCACATTTTCAGACATTTTGGTAGTATGTCTTAGTACTTGTGGGAGAGAAGACATCCTTTTTCCGAAGGGTTCGAGCCCATTTCCAACCTCTTCGGTAAACTCCAACCGTGGGTATCACGAGTCCTATTATGGCCAGGAGAGAGCCCAAAAGAAAAAAACATTTTGAATCTTTTGGAAGAAACATAAGGTTTAACCAAATGACATACAGAGAGCGCATGGCCGAAGAAGAGAAGCACTAATGCGTCCAGAAATGGAAAGTGTGGAACCTGTAGAGGACGTGGGTCAGCGATGAAGAGACCAAGAGAGGGAGGGAAAACAATCGCACTTGAGGATAGATGGGTAGTGATTGGTGAACATGGATAAAAGAAAAGAGAGTTGTCTTTTGTTTAAACCTGAACAGGAACATGGACGCTCGAATGCTCTTAGGGGTGCTCGCGTGAGTAGTGCTCGAGCCCTCTTGGAGCGTTGTATACTGGAAATGAGTTTGACTAGAAAGGACTAAGAATTGGCTTTGCATCAAAACTACACTTAATGAGAACACTCCTCAAACAACCCCCCTCCCCCTCCAAATAAAAAAAAAGAACTAATACTCCTACAAGTATTCTCTCCAAAATACTCTCCCCCTCACCTAGAGGCCCCCTCCCGAAAGCATGAAAAAATAAATATACAACATACAAATTAAAATTGCATATTATAAGCATGAATGCGAGACAAATATTAACATAATATCCATACAAGCACATAAAAACTTGAGTAATCCGCATGGAAAATCGATATCCTATGTACTAATATATAGTCATGCAAGGATTAACTTAGGTATACGTAGTTCACGTTATCTCTCTATTAACGGTGAACTGTGAACTCCGTGAATAGGAGCTAGACACTTGACTAGACACACGTCAGAATCAAATCCTATCATAAGGAAATGAACAATGCGCTCAAAACTAGAAGGCAAATCCAAAATGTATGGACCTCCAGATATGCGCGCAGACCTTACTCTTGATAAACAAAAGGCTCATACGTGACCTTTTTCCCTTATATAACCCAAAAAGCCGAAGATAAGGCTAGACACACTTTTTAGATATTATGGTAATTGTGATGGCACAATATAAAGGGTGAGGATAACAAGGTATTGTTATCAAAGGGAAACGCATGAACGACGACTTACACCGAACATAGGTTGTTACTCACACAGAGTAATGACTTACACCTACAACAGGCAGTCGTCGTTCAAATGCGGATGCAGACAAGGGAAAGTATCTTAAGGTAAACCACAAGCGTAGGTCAATCTAGATCAAGACCGTAAGGTCATAACTAAAAGACTAGATATAATACATAACTTGTGACTCACAAGTATAAAGCTCCCATAGAGTGTGTGCAAAATAGGTGAGATAACACAACTATCAATACATAGTATAAGCACAATCATAACTATACATGAAGTATGGAAATTTCATGAAAATTCATCAAATAATTATGCTTGACAAGAGCAAAAGTTATCTCAAAACACATGCATGCATACAATAGGCATGCCAAGCACACAAGCATGCAAAAAGAAGAGAAACAAGAAATTAATATACATACTATATCAATCTCTTTCCTACAACCTCTCTAGAAGAAATAGTGCAAGAGAAGAGGGGGGAACACCAAATCCTAAGACACAAACACAAGAACAAAGGAAAAGGCTATAGGAAACCACACGACATGAAGACAACACCTAAGGAAAGCCTAAGGGTTGTACAAGACATAAGTTAGCTCACTGAACAAGAAAAGACTTGGCAGGGAAAATTGCTAACACATGAACTGAGTGCGAGGGATGACACGAGGGTTCCTATGGTTCCAACGAAAAGCACGGACTAGCTCATTGCGCAAGGCGAAGCTTGGCAAGGAAAGTCCTGGTGTGGGGAACATGAACAAATAAAGTGATTCAAGAGTATTAAACAACAATTCTAGAAGTATAGAGTGGTTTATCCAACTAGAAAGAGTGAGGGTTTGTCAATTGGCAGCCAATGCACTCAAAATGACATAGAGCCATAGAATCATCTGATACAGATGATGGATTCGCAGTAGGTGAAGGATCTACTCAGGACGAGAGTCCAAAAAGCGAGAACCTTGCTCTGATACCAATTGAAAGTACTGCCGCAAACCGTTAAACTAACCAACAGGGGGTGAATAGGTTAGGAGCCGATAAATTAAAATTTTAATTAATTTTAATTATTAATTATTAATTATCTAACCTAGAATGATAGCAGGTTAAGGTTGATAATTATAACATCGGCATAAAGCTGCAAAAGCCATAAACATCCAACAACCATAAGGAGATACACAATATACGTGGAAACCCTAGGGAAGCTCCCCGAGATGAAAACCACAGAAATGACACATGGTGGAAACTATGCACTATAAGCCAAAAGGTTTACAAGATAGATAGACTAGGAAACCCCCGTAACTCCTGATGAAAATACTATCCTTTACTCTTGAAAGCAACCATAGCCCCTTCTTGACTCTAAAGTCACGTAGCTCCCCTTTAACATTCTATGAGCATCACCATGCTCAATCCAAATAGAGGTCGTGTAACGCCCCAAAACCCAATGCACTATAAACTAACCACGGAACCCAAACCGAAAGCTTAAACAAAGCCGAAACCAAAACTAGCCAATTAAAACTTAAGAAAAGCCTTTAATTTTTGAACCGTTCCAGATCCAAACAATGCCTTGGCTAACAAAACCATTTTATATCGAAAATAGTTTAAATACTAAGCTTAAAAAGTATCCAAAAAGCCTTCCATCAAGCCCCCAAAATTTATAAAAATTAGAACCATTTTCGGATTGCCCAGAAAACAGGGGACCGCTCGAGCGTTCCAAGGGTCTGCTCGAGCGCACCATGGAAGAAGGTTTTCCAAGGTAAAATCTGGTTGCTCCAAAATTTTATAAAAATAAGTTTTTCTTAAACCAAAGAAAAACCTAACCAATATGCATCTCTACCGAGCGTAAACCCAACCAAACGAAACCCAAATCACCAACCCGGAACATAGGCCTCACCACAAGCAATATATGAACATGATAAAATAGATAAATAAATTAATCGGGGCCCCGATGCCGGGATACGACATGCAGAAAAGCAAAAGTATAAACTTCCAAAAACCAAAGGCAAGGTATAAACATGTTGCCTACCAAACAGAAAGCTACAACATAAGCTATAAAGTAGATAAAATGACAAAGATCTTCCAGGAAATTTCCTCCTCATCCAGCTACGTCCCTGCTGCGATCACCTGCGTTGTCAGAGACAACGTAAGCCACGGGCTCATAGAAAACAAACTACCAATGAACTAAACATGATTTATAAAGTTGACATGCGATATGAACATACAGTTTAACCAAAACCGGTAATGATATAGTTATCGCATCATCATAATTACAGAAAAGCAATATAACATAAGCCAAACACCTTATACAACAAGTATAAGCAAATAACCCAAGTCTAATCGACTAGTCCAAACTTAAGCAGTTTACAGGATATTCTAACATTAAATATCAAACAAGTAGCACATCCATGCTTAACTATATCTATAACTATGTTATAAACAATTTATACAACACGTATGAATAACATATCCAAGCCTATCGCTTGTACACCAAACTAAGTAACAAAGCTTAAGTGTAAGCAATATATGATATACGGACAGGATATCAAACACCAATCACCGTATATACATAACAATATTATCCTATGTACATCGTTCCCACCCACCAGATACGAGAACCAATAGCATGATAACAGCTATCATAACTTAAGAACACAACAGAATATGTTCTACCCAGTCAACTCGATTCCCTATCCAGATATCGATACATATAACACAACCATACCTAGCAGAAAGATATAAATCGCATGTAGGTAAGTAGTAACAACAAAGTACGGGCGAGGAACCCTCAAACCCAACATCAGAAACCATCCTAGACCTGCGGTCTGTAACCCACAAATCGTTATTGAGATAACGGTATGATACTTAGAGGCAAAGGTGTCCCTCTACAAATGGACCATCCCTAACCCGATTATCCAACCCACCATACAGAGGTGACACCACAATCAGTTAATCAACTAAATAGGAATACCAACCAAAATACATTTTACCTCATAACGAATATAGGATATCCCATACCATAGCTTATAAACATTATTACTCACTTGAAAATATGTAAGATTCACAATTTATCCCACATAAACAACAACTGTAAAACAGTTATAGACCAGGCTCACCCAAACGGGATCCACCCTAAACATCAAGATACCCCCTGATCTCAGGATGTACCCTCCTGACTTCAGGATGTCCACTCCCGATCTGGCATGAAAGCCAATCACATTAACTATGCCTATAACAAGTCTGATGATTACATAACTAGTGGTCCACTATGAGACCGGAGGGTAACCATACTTGCGATAGCCCCGTGAAGATGGATAACAGGCATGGAAGCCAATCACATCAACCACGCCTATAACAAGTCCAATGATTACCTAACATGTGGTCCTTCACAAGACTGGAGGGTAACCATACTTGCTATAACCCCGTGAAGATGGATACCTATGCCGAGCACGTACAATCGTGAAGCATAAAGCTGTCAAGTCAAGAAAGGCGTGAAAGCCACCCAACTCACCAAGACAAGCCATGATATATATAATAGATAATATATCAAATCGCTACATAACAAATAATGTAGCAACCATCACCGAGGATATATATAACAAGTAATATATCAACTCCCTACAAAATAAGTAATATGGAAATAACCACCAACCCGAGGATATATATATAATAGGCAACATATATCAACTCCTTATTCAACAAATATTCTACACAAGAGTATCATGAAAAGTATTATCAGATATATTACAACGACATGCAAATAAATCTATCAAAACCAAACTCTACAGAGTAGGCGGATCTCACATCCACTCAACATTGTAGTCTGAACTACAAAAGTAATCGAGATCCTAATCTCACCTTAACCTGAATGTTCTACAAAAGCATTTAGCACATAACCATGATAAGCACTAATATCATCCTTTATACAAGGAATAGTCTAAAGCGGGCATATAACCGAACCTGCTAACCCCAACACAACTCAGGATATCAAAACCATATCATAGAAACATCAATCGAGAAACCATAGCAGAATTTACACATACCTGAGATAACGAGTATCAACCAGAAACATGCTACTACGCAAGCAAGCAGATAAGGATCTACTATCCAACAGGTATAACCAACAAAGGGTTAATCACTCAACCAAGCACTTACCAGCACAATGATAGTGATTGTCGCCCAAGCAAAGAAGCACAGTAATAGTCACCACCAATTATATAAGTAAAACACCAGTTAAGCATAAACCAAACATATAACCACATAACCTTGCCAACTACCCAGGGGTAGTGGCCCGTTAAACCACCAACAGGGGATCTCACCAACTACTCGAAGACAAAGGCTTATCAACCCAAGCTAAAGAGCACAAGCTCCCAAAACTCCGAATTCATGCCGAGTCATAAGTTTAATTTAAAAAGGAAAAGGTTTGACTTTTAAAATAAAAGTTATGACTCTGCACCCATCCGGTGAATCGGGACTCACCCAAAAGAACCCCTTTTCAACTACAAGGTCTAAACCTCACCACTTTTATAAAAAGTGAAACCAATTTGGAAAAAGCCACTCCAAAACCCGCTTTTTGTTCAAAAATCCCAAATTAGGAAACCACCATGTTTGTACATGATTTTAACTACATCTATCAAATCAAAAATATGAAATCACGAATAAATCACAATCTACAATAGATCAAAGAAAACTAACTTGTGTTACCTTCCGTCAATTTTAAGCCTGATAGAGCATAAAACTGCTAAATATCGTAAATAACACATTGTAAGCATACGCAGCCTAAAATTAAATTTGGAAAGATAGATATCTTCTAATCATGCCTATAACCAAGGAAAGCTAAAAAGTTTCCAAGAAACCCAGGTCGAAAGCCCGAAAAATGCAGATCTCTCATATAAATCCCACTTTAAGCATAAAAAAGCAAAAATACCCTTGCATATAGTAAGTAGAGTTCAAGAGTAGGTCGATTCCTACCTCCTAAGATGATCTAAACCAGAAAAAACCAAAACGAGGCTAGCCAAAAACGTCAGAATCAAATTCTGGCTCGGTGAACGCGTAGCCCTTGACTCCCTGATCCACCGCGCGGCTTTAGAATCCAAGCACGAACACCCAAACCCAAGAAAAGTGAACCTCCAGGCCTTAGATCTGGTTCTAGAGAGTAGGAGGAGAGAAAAAAGGCAAAGAAAATATCTAAAAATTCAAACAATCCATCGGCCTTATAAGCTCTACCGACATAAGCCCGCTCAAGCGGGTTCGATCACACTCGAGTAACCTCCGCTGTCCTGTATAGATGAAAAACTTGAAAATCGAGATCGGTTCCTAACCCGAACGTCATCAAGCTTGGCCCAATGCTTATGAAAAATATACCGAAGCTTCCAAAACAAACGGCGTGATCATCAAACCTTGAATCGTCAATAAACTTTAATTCTCTCAAAACT
Source organism: Sarracenia alabamensis (assembly GCA_035668455.1). Taxonomy (NCBI): domain Eukaryota; kingdom Viridiplantae; phylum Streptophyta; class Magnoliopsida; order Ericales; family Sarraceniaceae; genus Sarracenia; species Sarracenia alabamensis. Next base: position 10,621 of record JAULLH010438557.1, read on the forward strand.
TTTATCCGGTTTCTTGAAAAACCAAACGAACACCTGTTTAGAATTAAAGCTTAAAATCCGAAACAGTCCATGATCTCCTTGCCCAAGGTTTCTCCAACCGTTCTGAAACATGACATACGTACAAACTAGGTTCAGGCCCTTACAACATCTACCACTAAAAAGGATTTTGTCTCCGAAATCACTCAAGCATATGTAAAAAACAACTAGGGTGTCCAACCCAAACGTCACACACCTCCCATGATGATGACGAACACGCACATATACATATACAGAAGCCATTAGGCTAAAGGATAATAAATGATCAACGATTCGTAACTCTCATCCTCTCCTGACCCGTCCTAAAACCACTACGGCGCCAACAGGTATATGCATATATAAAAACTCTCCATGGGATCCGTCCTTAAGCCAATGCCAAAGAGATAAAGAGACAACAAATAGGTACGATACCCCGGTGCCGATGAAAACTCTGGCCCGCGAACAACATACTTGAAGCATACCTTTCCAAGCTGATGAACTAGCATGTGCCTCTGTCACTCCCGGTGCATACCTCCTTGCGTCCTTCCTCTGACTACACTCTCTGCTGTAGTGGCCCACTCGGCCGCAAGCATAATAAGAAGGTGGGGTCCCTCCCCAAGTCTGAGTCTGAATCCACTACTGATTCCATGCCACGCCCCGCTGTGGACAATCTCATTGTATGTGCCCCTCCTGTCCGCAACGAAAACATGCTCCCGGTCTTGAACCAAAACATCCCATAAGAACTGTCAATGAACTAGCACTAGATGGTGTAGGTCTCGAACCTCCAATCCTTACTCTCTTCCAAGCGTGTCGGCCGAATCATTGACCTGAACTCCCCCGTTGTGCCATTGACTCTCTGGCTCCACGAGTGTCTGCTGAAAAGTCCGCATCCTGAACCTTCATCACTACCATCCCTCTTACCATCTCCACCATCGTCTGTATGGCAATCAAAGTCTGCTGCAGCACGTTTGTTGTCCCGAATATCAACCCAAAGGAGGGTGAATGAGTTGATTGGCAGATTTTAATCTATTTTAAAATTTCATTTCTTAGTTTAAGAACAAGCACACAATTTTAAAGAAAGTGCTATAAAGTAAAGAGAGAAGGGATAGAAGATACAAACAGAGATTTATAGAGGTTTGGTCCTCTTGACCTACGTCCTCTCCCCAAGCAC
>JAULLH010439659.1:0-11804 GCA_035668455.1 Sarracenia alabamensis
TTTTTTATATGAAATGATAATGGTAACTATCCCATCCCCCAACGTAAATTGGATAATGTCCTCATTGGAGAAAAAGCAAAGTAAGGAAGTAAGGAAGTGAAGAAATTGCCGAAGTTTTGCTGCAATCATTTATTTTTAACCTGTTGAAGTTCACTAGAGTGCATAGATAAGTAAAATGCTACATTCATTCTAAAGTAGATTAATACCATGGAAAAAAGATAAGAACAACAGATATAAACATGTAATCCGAACACTGCATTTTATTTTATTTCATAAATAAAAGAGTACAAAAGTTGGGCCAATAGCCTATGTGACAAGACAAAATACTAAAAGAAAAAGAAAAATACAAAAAAAGAAAATAAGACAAAAGAAAAGTTTTGGTGGAGGGGTGCAGTTGGTGGAGGGAATGGTTGGGTGGTTGTACGTTAAAGGTGAGGGGTTATGGGAGTAAGGTTAAGAAAAGATGTGGTGGATGGTGAGGGTTGGGTAGAGGTGCCGGTTGTTGATATGTTATGAAGATGGGTTGGTGAAAGGGTGGCTGTATATTTGGATAGATGAGGTTCGATTGTATGTTGTGGGGGAGGAAGGATAGAAGATAGAACAAGGTCGGTGGTGTGGGGTGAGCAGCATACCCAAGATTGGGTTGTGTCCCATGGTTTGTGTGTAAGATTGGGTAGTGTCCTATGGGGCGTAGGTTTCTAGGTTGATGCGGAGAGGTGGCTACAGTATGATCCCAACGTGGTGGCTTCCGTCGATTGAACATTTGGTAGGAGGTTAGTTGAGAAGAGAATTTTTTAGAGAAGAAGAAGAGAGAAGAGAAGGTGATGGTGTGAAGAAATGTGGACGCGTCAAGGGGTTTTTATAGGCACGCGGCATCGAGACGCAAAGTGATTTCCGTCCGGATGGAGGTAACCGTCGCGACGGGCGTCTAGATGGTTCGGTCAAAATTTAAGACATCGGGCTTTTTCGAGGCGACGACGATTGGAATTCTATCCGGACGTGATAGTCCGTCCGGACGGTTTTGAATATGAATGGACGTTTGACCGGTGCATTGAATGGGGTTCGTTGGCTTTTTGTCCAGACCCTACTGTCACGTCTGGATGGTGACGATTGATATTCAATTTTGAAATCTAGACCGTTGTGTGACGTGGCGTCCCGACGGTAGGTATTACGTCCGGACGTTTTTTTTAACGTCACACAAAAAAACTAAAAAACAACTCGTAAGACTTCAATAGTCCCAAACAAATTGTTAAAAAAAATAGCCTTGTATGTGGACACCTGACATTTCCACACTAATGACTATGTTACTCCAACATAGCAGAAGATGGATCTTTTATACTCAGATTCCCAAGAGTTGGACTCCGTATAGTACATCCTCAATTTGATCTTCGGATTGATTAGGCCGATAGCTCGGGGCACTAAGGCTAGATGAGTCTGTAAAGCCATGGAGAGGAGTCTCAACACATCCAGTGGGCTTACTCATCCCTCTCTTGAACACTTTGGAGTTATGTCGACCTTGGGAACAGTAATACACTTTGAAATGTGTGTTGCAGTGGTCTACTAGTGTGACCGGAGCCTTGAAACGACTCTTGCTGACCAGAGCTGGGCACACGATCCATTTAACCTCACTGTGCAAAGAGGACAACTAAATCAAGAGAGTAGTTTAGTGTCTTCGGACAATTGGGCCTTCTCATCTTGGGTTGAGTAGTTGGTAGGCACAATGCGAGTAGACGCGGGTCACCACATATGGGCCTTCCCATCTTTATTGCAGCTTACTAGGGAATAATCTTAATTTGGCATTAAACAACCAGAGTTTTGGTTCGGGTCGAATGTCTTTCTATGGATATGTTTGTCGTGGAATGCTTTCATACGAGCCTTGTAGATTTTTGAGTTGTTGTATACCTCATTTCGTAATTCCTCTAGCTCATTGAGTTATAAACAACGAAGAGTACCGGTATTGGTCATATCAAAATTAAATGTTTTTATTGCCCAATATGCCCGGTGTTCTAGCTTAACAGACAAATGGCAGGGTTTACCAAAGACTAATCCATACAGGGACATTCCGATAGGGGTTTTGTAGGCGATGCGATATGCCCAAATGGCGTTATCTGGCCTTTCAAATTAAGGGTTTAGTAGACCAATCTTTCCTATCAGGATGAACGATTTTCATCAGGATATTCTTAATCTCCCTATTTGACACCTCGACCTGGCCACTAGTTTGTGGATGGTATGGGGTGACAACCTTATGCTGTATCGAATATCGTCGAAGAGGGGATGAAAAATATCTATTTAGGAAATGCGTTCCACCGTTGCTGATGACTGCTCTAGGGAAACCAAATTACGTAAAAATGTTGCTTTGTAAGAACTTAACCACTACTTTGTGGTCGTTAGACTTGGTTGCTGCGGCTTCGACCCACTTTGAGACATAATCGATTGCAACTAGGATATATTCGCATCCGAAGGAGGGCGGAAATGGTCCCATAAAGTCGATGCCCCAAATGTCGAAGAGTTCAACAATTAGGATTAGGTTTAGGGGCATCATGTCTTTTATAGTCATTGTTCCAATCTGCTGGCATTGTAGGCATCGCTTATAGTAATTATGGGTATCTCTAAAGAGTGTTGGCTAGTAGAATCCACTTTGGAGTATTTTGGCAGCAGTCTTCTTTCCACTAAAGTGTCCACCACAAGCTAAAAAATGATAGAAGCAGAGGATACTCTCTACTTCGTCCTTGGGCATGCATCATCATATGATTTGATCATCACAGTATTTAAATAGTTTCGATTCCTCCCAAATGTAATTCTTGATTTGTGAGAAGAATCAGTCCTTTTATTGTTTTGACTAGTTCGTCGGGACACCAAATAATTGATTACATCAGCGTACCAGGCCGGTTGGATTGTAGGGACTGAAAACAATTGCTCGTCTGGAAACGAGTCGTGCACAGGTATATGGTCAGAAGGTGACTGGAGTAGGAGTCTAGAGAGATGGTCAGCTATTGAGTTTTCAGTTGCCTTCTTGTCGCGGATCTCTAAATCAAACTCTTGGAGAAGCAGGATCCAACGAAACAAGCGTGGTTTTGTGTCTTTCTTTTCTAAGAGGAGTCTAACGGCGGCATGATCCTTATAGATGATTACCCTAGATCCTAGTAGATATGACCAAAATTTGTCCAGCGTATAAACTACTGCCAACAGCTCTTTTTCGGTAGTTTTATAGTTTAATTGTGCATCATTTAGAGTTTTGTTGGCATAGTATATGGCGTGGGGGACTTTATTCTCTCTTTGTCCAAGTACAACAATTATAGCATAATCAGATGCGTCACACATGATTTCGAATGGCATTGTCTAGCTCAGTGATCACATGATTGGTGCTGTGGATAGAGCATCTCTCAATTGTTCAAAGGCACGCATGCATTTGTCATCAAATTCAAATGCGGACTCCTTAGCTAGAATATCGCAAAGGGGCTAGGAGATTTTGGAAAAATCTTTGATGAATATTCTGTAAAAACCAGCGCGACCTAAGAAGGATCAAATTTGTTGTACCGTTATGGGTGGTGGTAATTTTGGATATCAGATCTACCTTAGCTTTGTCAACTTCTATCCCTCTTATGGAGACTGTGTGGCCCAACACGATCCCTTGCTGGACCATGAAGTTACTCTTTTCCCAGCTTAGTACCAAGTTTGTTTCTTGACAACGTTTAAGTACGAGGGTGGTAAAGTTAATAAGACATTCCTCGAATGAAAGACTAAACATGGAGAAATCATCCATGAATACCTCCAGGAATTTCTCTACCATGTTGGAGAAGATGGACATCACACACCTTTGGAAGGTACCCGGTGCAATGTATAACCCAAAGGGCATTTGCCTATAGGAAAAATTACCAAAAGGGCAGGTGAAGGTTGTCTTCTCTTAGTCTTCAGGGTACACGGGTACTTGGTTGTAGCCGGAATAGCAGTCCAAAAGGCAGTAATAGCTTTGCCCAGCTAAGAGCTCCAATATTTGGTTAATGAAGGGCAGGGGAAAGTGGTCTTTCCACGTCATGGAGTTTAGTTTATGATAGTCAATACAGACTCACCAACCAGTAGTAGTTCATGTGGGGATGGATTATCCTTTGTCATTAGATACCACAGTGAGTCCAGATTTCTTTGGCACAACTTGCGTAGGACTCACCCATTTGCTGTCGGAAATTGGATAGATGATTCTTTGGCACATTTCTCGTATGGGTTTGGCATCCTCCTTATAGTGGATGGGATGCATGCAAACGGATGGATCAATTCCCTTTAAGTCAGCCACTAACTATCCTATTGCTCCTTTATGGCTCTGAGGATCGCAATCAATTGCTCTTCTTGTATAGGCATTAGGTTTGAGGCAATGATGACTGGTAGGGTAATATCGGGTCCTAGGAAGATATATTTGAGTGTGCCTGGTAGAGGCTTCAGCTCAAGGGCTGGTGGTGCTTCTAAAGTTGGCATGGCTGGTATAGATGAAAGTGGGGGCAGGTCTTCGAAACGAGACACCCAGGGAGGTGTGTCTATGTACTCTGCTACTTCTAACTCTACCTTTGTTTCACTGACACTAGGATCGAGATCTAAGAAGTCTTCCCCAAAACAGGCGGGATAGATTTATGGGGTATCATTGGTGAAAATGGCAGGTAGGGCTTGCTGTGTTGCCTCCCCTGCGTGGTCGATTGCGAAGCAGTCGACTTCCATTATAGGGTGGTGGGAGGCGTGGAACACATTAAGCCTTAGTTTCATATTACCAAACAAGACATCCATAACATCCGTTCGGCAGTTAATGCATGCATTAGCTGTGGCCAAAAAGGGCCGCCTAAGAATGACTGGCGTTTGCCTTCTCGAGTTCGTATCGGGCTCAGTGTCCAGTACTATAAGATCAATAGTGAAAAGGAATCTGTCAACTTTGAATAGAACATCCATAATGATTCCTCGGGGAACCTTGACTAACCTATCTGCCAACTGGAGGGTGACATGGGTTGGTTTCATTTCTCCGAGGCCAAATTGCTCGTAGACTGCATATAGGAGAAGGTTCATGCTAGCTCCTAAGTCTAGTAGCGCACGATCAATCTGGTGATTTCCAATTATGCATGAGATTGTTGGTAGCCCCGGATCATTCAATTTGGGGGCCAAATTGTAGCTAAGGACAGAGCTAACATGCTCAGTGAGTAGTACCTTCTTGGGGATGCTTGTTTGCGTCCTACGCTTTTGGGTACATAAATCTTTTAGTAACTTAACGTAAGATGGTATTTGTTGGATAGCATCGAGAAGTGGTAAGTTGATCTTGACTTGTTTGAACAACTCAGGTACGTCAGTTAGTGGTGGTCCCTTCTTGAGCTGTCGTACTGGTGGTTCAAGGTGTGATGGGTATCGTGCCTTGGGTTCTTTTGGTATCTCTGGAGGGGCCATGAGTGCTTCCTCAAATGCATATCTGGGTTGTGGTATAGTTTCTTGTGGAGTTACCTCAGAGTCCTCTGACTCGTCCACAATAATTGGGGTTGGCATCGGTATGTTCTGGGAATAACCGGATTCATGAGACTCCTCAGTTGTGATTGGTGTTTGTTGGGTTCTTTCGTGGACCGGTCGTGGTTCTAGCTCTTTTCCACTCCTCTAAGTCATTACAGCTTTAGCTTGCTCGTGATACTCCCCGCTACTGCTGGGGGTATTATCAATGACATATTGTCCCTTGGGGTTTTCTACAGGCTTTCTTGGCAATTCACCGTCCTCTCTGTGGTTCAGTGCCGTAGCTATCTATCCTACTTGTGTTTCTAGCTTAGCGATGGATTGCGAGTGGGATCTCAACAATTGAGTCTTCGCGTCTAAATATTTTAGGGCTTTTAACACGGTTTCCTCAAAGCCAGGTGCTCGAGGGGTTGGAACTGATTCTTGTTGACGGGGTTGGTAGGCCTATTGGTTGAAAGTATTTAATGCAGTTCTTGGTTCCTGAGACTGAGGTTGGCCAGGTTGTTGATTCCTCCAACTAAAGTTCATATGGTTCTGCAAACCAGGGTTAAGTGTTAGAGTATGGGTTGTTGCCTGGTTAGGGAAATCCTTGAGCAGCGTTAACTTGCTCTTGGATGAAGTTGGGGAATTGATCAGCTGCAGGGCATTTAGTGATGAAGTGTCCTGGGCTAGCAGATACGGCGCAGGCCTCTTGGATATTTGAGGGTGCAGCTTGGGCTATACGTAGACCAGTGGTCAACATCATGTCTATTTTTTTAGAGATGCACTTTACTTGGGTCGTAATATCTAAGCTTTTTTTGACCTTGTAAAGTCCTCGAATCTTTGGTCCTAACGTCACGTCTGTGCGGGAGACTGAGTTATGATGTTGTGTGCTTTCGCTCAATTTCTCCAGGTGTGTCCATGCCTCGGTCTCGTTGTTCGTCATGAATCCGCCACAACATAAGGCGTCGACGTATTGATGATGCTGGGGTAACAGACGTTCGTAGAAACTCTGCACTAGCTGCCACTTCAGAACTTAGTGGTGAGAACAATTACTTATTAGTTCACTGAGACACTTCCATGTTTCGTGAAAAGATTCTCCCTCTTGTTGAGTGAAGCTTGTAATAGCTCGACGAATCTGGTTCGTTTTGCCGATTGGGAAGAATTTTTGGATGAATTCTTGCTGAAGTTTAGCCCATGTGGATATCACGTTTGGCTTTATAGAGTTAAACCAATGCTTGGCTTTGTCACGAAAGTAGAATGAAAATAACTTCATGAGAATTGCATCCTTAGTTAGATTATTGAGTGTCGTGGTGGAGAAAATCCCCTAGAATTCATTTACGTGTTTGTAGGGATCATCGTTGCTAAGTCCATGGAAGAGGGGTAGTAACTGTAGATGATTAGGTCTAATCTCGTAGTTACCGTTCCCGACGTTCGGTGGTGCTAGGCAGGTTGCAAACCCGTAAGAAGTTGGGATGTAGTAATCCATTAATGATTTGAGTTGTTAATCGGCCAGGTTAGCCTAATCGTTAGATGATTGGCCTGCACAATGACCGGAGGGTCGATTCTGTCGGCCATAGTGGGTGTGTGTAGTAGTACGGGAGTTCGAGGGAAAGGGTTCGAGCGGAGTTTTGTTCTTAGGGTTCAATCTATCTAAGGATCGTAAGGGGCTAAGTCGTTAGGCAAAGAGCAGCGAACAAGCATACAAATAACTACACTGAAATAAATGAGAACAGTGAACAAACGGAATGTATTAATTTTTTTTAGCGTTCGAATGAAAAAGGAGTGGTGTCCGGACGGATAAAGAAGGGTAGCATCCTGACGGCTAAGGATAGTGTCCGAACGGCACGTGTTTCAGAATTTAAAAATTCCTATTTTTGGGCAAAAAATGAGAATTTTGAGAACTCGGGCAAAAACCAAAACAATTAAATATTTTAAACAAAAAATTTCTTGAACCAAATAAGAAACTTTTTCCCCGACAACGGTGCCTAAAACTGGTAGCTGATCCACACGTAACACCTTTTTGAATAGAAAGAAGAAGGTATTTTTCTTAGTGGTTAATCGCAGGTGGACTACTATCTATTTTATTTATTTTACCATTATTTACTACAAACAGGGTAGTAAGTAGTAAGTCCAGGGTCGATCCCACAGGAAAAATGAGTTACTTTGTTTAAGAAAAGGTTCATAATATTTAATTTAGAAAAACGAGTAAATTTTGGATTTATTTGGAAATAATTTTTAGCAAGGAAAATAAATAACAATTAAAATGATAATTAAGGTAATTTATGAGAAGGATTCCACCTCAAGGTTAGAATCCACCGTTCTTGGATAATCTAGTTTCGATATAATCCTTACCTTATTTAGCTTTGAATCAGATTAAATCATATCGTGACAAGACCGACATGGATATCTAAGAAAAATAGATTTCAATTTCAATAAGTCATACCCAATTTGGAGCATAGCGTATCTCAGGTTCTACTTTAGAAATCCTGAATTACAAATACGACATAGTCTATACAAGATTACGTCCCATCCGGAGTACGGCCCGTGTTATCCATGGCATAGGCTATCTCAAATTTTTATATTCGATCAGTTAATACAATCATGCAACACTCATTCAATGCAATCACATAAAGCTCAAATGGAAATATAATTAATTAGAAAAATAATGTTATTGCATCACAATCTGATTACAAAGCATAAATAAAGTGTGGAACTAATCTACTCCTATGTTACTAAATTATAGCTTCATCATCACCCGAGGCGGAAGAAGGTACTTAGCCACTCATGGTTGGGTAGAGCTCCATCGTCAAGTTGATGTCGATCGTTATCGGCAGCTCCTCGGCGAGGTTCGGATCTTCCAGAGGTGACTTGGCCCAGGTGGCTGAAACTACTAACTACAAAACCACTTGAGAAGATGACTCAATACTTATTGATTGAATATAATTCAATGTCTTAAACACATTACAAGGGGTCCTATTTATAGTGTTCCAAAATCTCAAAATTAGCAACATCTGACACGGGGCGTCCGGACGGTGAGCGCCTGGCGTTCGGACGGAATTGTGTGGCAAACACGTAAGTTTCCTGATTCGAAATCGTAGGGACGATCGAGGACTAGCATTCGAATGGAGCTTGCTTGGGTGCCACGTCAGTTTCCTATTTCAGAGATTCTAGTTTTTGCTTGATCAGTCGTCGGGACGGTTGGCGATATAGTGTTAGGATGGTAATGGCGTCGGGACGATGAGTGAATAGCTTCCGGACGGTGCAGCGTCAGGATGGTGAATGAATAGCGTCCGGATGACAGCTGCAGGTTCTGTTGGTCTTCGTTTAGTTGTGTTGTTTTTGTGACTAAAAGTGGTCATTTGTGGATGTTTTGCATTACTCCTCCAATTCATGTCTTATACAAAAAAACATATTAGATAACAAAAAGGGACGAACGCTGTGTAAATTAACGGGTCTAAATCGTCACTTTTGAGTGCCGATCAGTTATATAGTTCACCGACCTTTCGGACTTATACTTGGAGTGAGCTCTCTTATGTCATGTCTATGTTAGGAACTTCTTGTTACATCTTATTTAAATATAGGATGATTATGGACTAGGAATTTATTCTCATTACTGTTGTACTCGTGATTACCGTATATCTTTGATAGTTGTTGTAGCATTATGATTATAGAGATATACTTGTGCATGTTGTAGCACTGTTGGTTATTGCGCCGCTACTTTACATGTTATAGTATCGTCGACGTGGGAGATACTCTTGAGAGGGGTATTGATGTGGTAGGTTTGGCTTGGAGTACTGATCGATCTCGGTGTCTTTGATTGGTGACCTGGAGATCCTTCTTACCATCTTTGTTGGTTGGTGTCGATTTCAGATCAGCATCAGAGGAGTGCTCAAGTTGGTGGGTGTCAATTTCAGATCGGCATTCTCATGAAACTTTTACCCTTGTTGTGGCAGGGAGTGGGGGTTGGAGATGTTGGAGTAGGTGCTTTGGGTTAGTTGGATGAGACGATAGGCGTGACTTATACCCATTTCAAGTTTCCCCTATGCACTTACATGGTTCATTTTTCCTTGAAAACTACACTATCCCTTCTTGTTTCTGATTGTGATAACTGCAGATGTTAGCGTTATTGCCTGTACATATATCAAATCTATGTATATGCATATGGCATGTCATCCACATAAAGCATCTTAGTTCATGTATAGCTTATTTCCTATGAGCCGTGGGCTCACGTTGTCTTTTGACAACACGCAGGTGATTTAGGTAAAGGTATCGCATACTGAGCTATGGTTGCACCAGGATACCTTGGTGGACCCTTTTTTCATGTTTGAACCTCATTTTCAACTAATATACATTGATAGAACTTGTTTAAATACTTGGTGTTTTTGAGAGAAAACTTGTAATTTTTCTACGTTTCACCTTATGTACCTTTAGTTTTCAGGCTCTATCATTCCATCCCTTCGAGTTTCGGATTTCTAGTTTTGTAATTTTTCCATATACATATGATGCTTGTAGTGAGGCCGATGTACAGGGTGAGAAAATTAGGGACCATTTGGCTATCTTTAAAATTTGCCTAAAAAGCTTGCTAGTTTATGGTTTTACTTTTTGGAAAAAAACGATTTTTAAGTTTTAATTTGTGATTTTAACTCGCAAGATTTTTAAAGGGCCTAATATGTTTAGTTAAATTTCTTCCTTGTTTTTTGGAACAAAAAAAGTCATTTTCAGGCAAAAAATGTACTCTGCAGTATCAGGCGAAACAAGCCATTTCTGCTGATGACCGCTCGAGCGATGGGGGGTTCGATCGAGCGACCCCCCTGTTCCTGGGATGTTTGAAAAAGGTTATTTTCAACTAAGTTTTGTGGTTTAATTTATAAGCCCTGGGATCTCTTTTAGGGTTTATTAAAGTGTCACTTTTAAACTAAAATGGTCCTTCTTTACCGAGATTTCGCACGTTTAAAGTAAGAGCCAAAGTGGTTTGTTTTTCTTAAACCTTAACATGTTTTCGGTTTCACCTTATATTTCGTGGGCTTAGGTTTGCATGTTAATGTTTTATCATATGCAAGGTTTTGGGGGGTTACACAAGCACGTAAGAAGCAATTGTCCAACAATTCCTGGACATGAACCTTAAACTCTAATAACTTTGTAGGAGCAAAGTGATAAGAAAGCATAGAAATTGGGGTAGTCCCTAGAATGAGATCTATTGCAAACTAACCTCCCATCGAGGTGGAAGCTAAAAAATGTCCTGAGAAAAAACATCAAGGAACTAATAAACAAAGGAAGGATAATCCAAATGAGTGGAATCATCATCGCCAATGAAAATAACGGATAGAATGACACTAAGGTCACCACCTCCATGCATGTGATAAGACAAAGGCACCGAACCATCATCACGGTCACCCACAAAAGAAATGACAACTCCATCAGGAGTGTAGATGAATAATTTTTACCTGTCACAATCAATTTATGTCTAGTAGGTGATAAGCTAATCCATCCCATGGATAATGTTGAACGAGGTCATGTCTAGGACCATGAAATCAAACGGCATGGCATGATCAGAAATCATCAACTCTTAACCTCTATAGATGCACCTCAAAGTCACAGTTTCACTAATAGGTGTCTCAACGCATAAAGCACTCTCCATGATATCTATCTCTATGCCCGATGTAGAACCGAATGCAGATGTGATAAATAAATATGATGCTCTAGTATCACTGAGGACTCTGGCCCATGAATGGTAAACTAAGAAGGTACCTCGGATGACAGTTGTGCTGGCGAGAGAGTCAGCCACTACAAGTGCTACTAAAGAAATGGGCTGGGCCAAGGCAGAGACATGCCACTAGGCCCCCTAAGACTGGCCACCAGTGCCCCTCCCACCTGGATGTCTCACTGAATGAGCTAATGCTATTCCTCTTATCAAACGTAAAGACTATATAACTATCTACTGCTGCTAGATCTGGCCATAGGCATGACGACCCTGTGATGCCTGTTCCAACTATACGCCATTTGCTCTCTGAGTACTCTCTCCTTGAGTATGACTCTGCTCACCACCCTTGTGCAGGCAATCCCTCTGTTGGTTTCCCAGTTGATTGTGTTGGGATAATATATACTCAAAAGCCATGCTTTTATGTATTTTTTTTATTGTTTATCGCTAACATATTAATAAGAAAACAATTGAGAGGATTTTCATTTACTATTTCATATCTATTATGTGTATGATGTGTGAATGCATTGTTCGTATATTCTGTCCAGTATTTGACTCAGTGGGCTTGATCGGCACTCAAAAGTGACGATTTAGACCCGTTAAGTTACACCGAGTTAGTCCCCTTTTGTTATTTAATATCGTGTTTTGTGGTGTT
>JAULLH010440758.1:0-11802 GCA_035668455.1 Sarracenia alabamensis
CCCAAGACCGGGATTCGATCCTATCGACCTGGCTAAGACCAGCCAATATAACGATGTGCTACAACCGTACCAATGGATAGTCCGGGTCCATTGCGGTCGTGAGCTCCTTGTATATGTGTCAGAACCTTTGACCTGATCTTCCCCGCTTCATGTGACGAGTCAAATACTGGACACAATATACGGACAAATTCATACTCACATCATATAAATAAATACGAATCTTGGTATACATATCCTCTTAATATTTATTCTCATTTAATATTTCCGGGATCCCGGGTAGTAAATACTCAAAAGCATGGCTTCCAAGTATACAACCCTAACAATGTAAAAGGTTCCCTGAGGTATAATTGAAGATGTACTAGTCAAAGTTGACAAATTCCTTTTCCCTATCGACTTCATAGTACTAGACACCGAACCAGACACAAACTCGAGCAGACAAATATCTATCATTCTTGGACGCCCCTTTTGGGCTACAGCAAATGCATGTATCAATTGCTGAACTGAGGTAATGGACGTGTTCTTTGACAATATGAAGCTTAGGGTTAGCGTGTTCCATACCTCTCACCACCCCACATTAGAGGTCGGTTGCTTTGCAATTGACCAAATCGATGAGGCAACAGAACACGCCTTGCCAGCCATCTTTTTCAGCAACCCCCTAGAAACCTGTCTGGTTTACTTTGGGGAGAATTTCTTAGAGCTTGACCCGATCATAGACGAATCCAATGCCTAGCTTGAAATAGCAGATTATATAGACACGCCTTCATGGGTGTCTCGATTTGAAGACCTACCCCGCTCTCATCCGTACCCACCATACCATCCCTAGAAGCCCAACCAGCACTTGATCTGAAACCTCTTCCGAGCTCACTCAAGTACATCTTTTAGGACCCTACAGTACTCTGCTAGTCATAATTACTTCCAATTTAACTCCTACACAAGAAGAGCAATTGGTTGTAGTTCTCAAGGCCCACAAGGGAGCCATAGGGTGGATAGTGGCAGATTTGAAAGGGATTGACCAATCCGTTTGCATACATCGCATCCATTATGAAGAAGATGCTAAGGCTACACGAGAAATACAACGGAGACTGAACCCTAATATGAAGGATGTTGTGAAAAAAGAGGTAGTGAAATTGCCAGACGCAGGTATCATCTACCCAATCTCTGATAGCAAATGGGAGAACCCAACCCAAGTTGTACCCCAGAAATCCGGGCTCACTGTAGTGTTAAATGACCAAGAAAAATCTATACCAACTCGCACAACAACTGGATGGTGAGTCTGCATTGACTATAGGAAGCTAAACACCATGACAAGAAAAGGTTATTTTTCTTTACCATTCATTGATGAAATCCTAGATCGTTCAGCTGGCCAAAGCTATTACTGCTTTCTAGATGGCTACTCCGGCTATAATCAGGTACCCGTCTACCCCGAAGATCTAGAGAAGACAACTTTCACCTGCCCCTTTGGCACATTCGCCTACAGGCGTATGCCTTTCGGGCTATGTAATGCACCTGCCACTTTCCAACGGTGTATGTTATCTATCTTCTCTGACATGGTTGAAAAATCCTTGAAGTATTTATGGATGACTTCTCCGTGTTTGGTCTCTCGTTCGAAGATTGTCTCGCAAATCTAACTTTAGTACTTAAACGATGTCAAGAGACAAACATGGTACTTAGCTAGGTTAAAATTCACTTCATGGTCCAACAAGGGATCGTGTTAGGACCCATAGTCTCCAAATGCGGTATAGATGTCAACAAAGCTAATGTAGACCTCAATGCCAAATTGCCACCACCAACCTTTATAAGACAAATCCGTTCATTCTTAGGACACGCTCGATTGTATCGAAGATTCATCAAGGACTTCTCCATGATATCAAAGCCCCTTTGTGATCTTCTCACTAAGGAGGCTACATTTGAGATTGATGATAAGTGTATGCGTGCCTTCGAACAACTAAGAGATGCTATATCCTTAACGCTTATCATGCAGTCCCCGAATTGGGCTATACCATACGAAATCATGTGGACGCCTCTCATTACGTTGTAGGAGCTATGATGGGACAAAGAGAGAATAAAGTCCCCGTGCTATCTACTATGCCAGTAAAACTCTAAGCGATGCACAGATGAATTATACCACCACTGAAAATGAGCTACTGGCAGTAGTATTTGCATTGGACAAATTTTGATTTTACCTACTAGGATCTAAGGCAATTATCTACACCGACCATGCTGTCCTCCGGCACCTGCTGGCCAAGAAAGACACTAAACCTCGTTTGATTTGCTGGATCCTACTCCTCCAAGAATTTGATCTCGAGATTCATGATAAGAATGGCACCGAGATTTCTGTAGTTGATCATCTCTCCTGACTCCTAGTACAATCCCCCAGTGACCACGTACCTGCACGAGACTCGTTCCCTGACACGCAACATTTTTCGGTCACTACCATTAAACCGCCCTGATATGAAAATATCATAAACTATCTGGCGGTGGGTCGCATCCCAAACGATTGGTTCAAACAAAAAATGGACCGATTTTTATCACAAGTTAAACATTACTTCTGGGAAGAACTGGAACTTTTTAAATATTATTCTGACCAAGTTATATGATGATGCGTACCCGAGGATGAGGTAGAAAGCATTCTTCAATTCTGTCACTCACTAGCTTGTGGTGGACACTTTAGTGACAAGAAAACCGCTGCCAAAGTCCTACAAAGCGAATTCTACTGGCCTACACTATTCAAAGATGCCCATGATTTCTGTAAACACTGCCTGCAATGTCAATAACTAGGAACAACAACCGCTAAAGACATGATGCCCCTAAACCCGATATTAATTGTCAAAATTTTTGATGTCTGGGCCATTGACATTGTGGGACCATTTCCACCATCATTCGGGTGTAAATATATCCTTGTGGCCGCAGACTATGTCTCCAAATAGGTCGAAGCAGCAGCCACCAAATCGAACGATCACAAAGTTGTGATTAAATTCCTACAAAGCAATATCTTTTCTCTATTTTGTTTTCCAAGAGCAATCATCAGTGACGGCGGTACGCATTTCTTGAATAAATATTTCTCATCCCTACTTTGAAGATACTCAATTTAATATAGCGTAGCAACTCCATACCATCCTCAAAATAGTGGCCAATTCGAGTTTCCAATTATCAGATGCACTACCATCTCCCCACATTTAAATATGGATTCCCGATAATCGAATTAGGTTACTGAGAACCCGGTTCGAAAATAATCTTATCCTCGCAACCGCCTCGCTCAACTTATTGGTTTGCCGGATCAAAAGATCTGCTGGCCAGTTTTGGCATATTCAAACTTATGAGCAAGCACACGAGGAGGAACTTCTCAACCTGTATTATATCGGACGTGGTGTCCGTCAAATGATTGTCAACCATCGAACTAATAATTCCAGTACCCAACCCACCGGTCATATTGATCCCGCCATAGAAATCTCAGCCATTAGTGACTCAAAGTACTGGTCACTATCCGAACATGATCCGATCAATCACATCGAGATTAAGAGACCGTGCAATCGCTGATAATATAGGATGTGGATCAATTCATATAGTCTGTATAGAATTGATCATCTTATTGATCCCGCTCAATACTCTCCAAGTGTACTAACACATCGAGCTCGAAACTTAAATCCCAAGACTGGGATTCGATCCTTTCGACCTATCCAATACCAACTAATATAACGATGTGCTACAACCGTACTAATGGACATTCCGGGTCCATTGCGGTCGTGAGCCTCTTGTATATGTGTCAGAACCTTTGACTCGATCTTCCCCGCTTCATGCAACGAGTCAAATACTATACACGATATATGGACAAATGTATACATACATTTAATATTTCTCATTACACGACATATGGACAAATGTAATAAATACGAATCCTAGTATACATATCCTCTCTATTGAATCTCATTAATATTTCTGGGATCCCGGATAATACTTAAAAGTATGGCTTTTAAGTATACCTATCCCAATACTCAGGTCTAATCTAGTGTAAATAGCGGGATTAAATCATCACTTTCAAGTACCGATCACACCCCCAACTTACACTTCGCTAGTCCTCGAGCAAAGATTGGGATAAACAATCATACGAGAAAGAGAAACATTAACATTAACATAAATAATTAGTAACAGATTAATCCCAATGTGTTTTCACATGTATCTTAAAAATTCTAAAGGTAAAATTGTAAATGTCCATACCCCTTGACTTTTAAACAGAACCATCTTTAAGCTTATAAAATTTTCATGATAATTCTCTCAACCTTGTACCTGGTGTGTGTGTGTGTACCCCAATTAAGTATCAATATACATACTTCTGATTCAGTCAAGCTTAAATAGGTAAAACAACTAGATCTTGACTTCGAAATCTCACTAGTTGTTCACTCAAAATGAATCTCTCAGAAACTGGTTATAATGTATATCTCTCAAAGCATGTGATAGAGCTGATAAGTGACAAAGCAAATTTTCACACATACCTTGGGCACTAAAGAACACAACTTCAAGAAAATTGACTCCGAATCTCATGATTAGAATACTGATTATTGGAAACAATTTTAGTTAACTTCTTCAAATCACATTATCTTTTGGGATCAATTAGGACTTTATTCTAGGTTATAATGTCAGTTAGGCAGCTTTTTACATGCCCAGATCAAGTGTATAGCACTATCTAAACAAAAGGTAACCAGAAAAGATATTGACAGTTAATCATATCGAACCATTAATCATACAACATGGGATCATCATTTTATCATCGTTGGTTAAATATCATTGCAGCTTGTAAATTTTGGCAACGTGGTGTTATTATTTTCACTATTGTTGCTTACTGCACATATGATCTATTCCTTACTTTATTTTCATTCATTGCACGACCGAACAAATTTTTTTACGTGAATTACTACGGCATTTTTGTCATCAAACTCCCTAGATTTTCATTTGTTTCTTGATTTGCTGGCCCAATATCTTTTTCAGTTACCACAAATTCAAATAAATGCCTATTAGAGATTATTTGGGTATCTGAAAAGAAACATGCCACTTTTTATGATCTAACGCTTAAAATAGGGGGCAAGGGTAATCTTTATAGCAAAGAGATGAGAGGGCTCAATGATTCAAAGATGGCCTAATATCCTTTTCCAAAATTTAGTGCAATTTTTCAGAATCATTAATTGTAATGTATATTCCCAATTTTTTAGTCAAAATGAAGATTAGCGAAATTCACAACGAATATGGTTGATACGAAAATATCATTTACAAGTAAATGTAATTATTTCCTCAAAAGAAAAGTTATGTCTCGAAAGTTCACTTTAAGGGTTAAATCTCTACAATTTCTGTATTTTCAACTATCCTTGCTATCAATCTTCATTAGCATGCAAATATCCAATTAAACGAGTATGTAAAATAATATCAGGTGGTCCAGTTTAAATCAGTATTAAATAAATTTTTGCAACTTAAAAATAAATTCATATTTTTCTCATCAGGGATATTTAACTTACAGTTGTATTTTTAACTTTTTTCAAACTTACATGAAATTACCAACAAATTTCAAATTTATTTACAGTACAAAATATTAAGAGGTCCTATTTCTACCCCCAACTTAAAACTTCCAATGTCCTCATTGGACAAAAGATGATTAAAAAGTTAAAGGAATTGGAATTTGTACCTGGATAACAGCAGCATAAAGATGGAAAATATTATCTAAAGTTTGTAATTAATTCAATGCCAATTTTGTATTAGTATGAACAAACATATATAATGGAAAAGAGTAAAAGAAGCACAAATAATATAAAGATGAAACTGTTGATAATTTTATTGAGATTTCATATAAGGTAGATACATCAAAAAGTGTGGCCGATGGCCAGTGGGACTACAACTAACAAATCTTTCCTAAGTCGGAAAGAACAAAACAAGGTAAAATAAAAAGGAAAAATACAGAAAAGAAAAAAATAAAAGCAAAAACTGTGACAGGGATCAGAGGTTTATATTTTTGATGGGGGCAGGGAAGGTCGGGAATTTCCTGGGGTTTGGTTAGGAGGGTTAGGGTGGCGTTGTATTTGGTTCCATACATACATAAATACAATCGGACCGTAACGACAATAACCTAGAAAACTGAGGTTAGCACATCGGCTTTTCATGAAAAACGCACGACCGGCTTTGATACCATTGTTGGGACTTAGAAGCGTGTTGTTTAAAAAATCAACCGAGAGGCACGTTTTTCATAAAAATAATACCGGATCCTAATCTAATGAATAGAAAAGTTACCGACTAGAGATTGTCGAAAATCCCTAGAAAAACAACGAACCGTTGGTGAGACCACATCGAGGTCTTCTCACGTATTCCTTGGCACGTATTGTCTCCGGCTAGTGGGCACCGATCCGAGACGATTCCACGGTGGCTTCAACACACGTTCCTCCATCCCGAAACTTGGAGCAATAAGCAAGAACAAGGGGAAGAGAGGAGGGGGCGGTGGCTAGGGTTCTTTAGGGTTAGAGAATTCTCTTGAAAAATACAAGATTGTATATATCTTTAATTCTCTAAATTGGAGAGTATATATATTCACCTACTAAAAATTAGGAAACAAGATATACTTAAATTATCTTAACTTTACTAAAATATATTCCCCCTTTACCCACCTAGGGCCGGCCACTTAAGTGTGGAATAATAAATTTATTTTATCATATATTATTAGCACAATTCAATATACCAAAAATATATTAGTGTATAAACAATTGCATAAAAGATAATTTACCATATACACACAAATAAAATAAATAATATTATTCTTCCACTTTAAATAGCTGGCCACCCTAAGTGTTTTCCCTTAAATATCCATTTGCCAATAATACTCCTAACCATTTAATTTAATATCTCGAACGTCTCGGCAATTAAATTCGACGATCGAATTAAATTAAATAAAAACTGAAGCCAACTAAAATACTCGTGCACATAACAGGGCTACGTGAGGGATCCCGTTGAAGTATAGGACTCGGGCTAACCGTACGAGAATACCGGATATCCCTAACTCTACGGGAATACCGGATATCCCTAACTCTATCCCCTGAGTTACATCCATTCTCGCACGAGTCAGGACTTATTCCATTAAAGGCCCTGACTGAACTCCCTGCCCTAAACTCAAATTTTGTCTCAGTTTCTGATTACCAGATGCACCGCCATCTCCCCACGTTTAATATATGGATTCCCGATAATCGAATTAGGTTACTGACCACCCGGTTTGAAAATCATCTCAACCTCGCAACCGCACCGCTTAACTTATGGACATGCCGAATCAAAAAGTTCACCGGCCGGGTTTGGCATTATCAAACTTATAAGCACGCACGCGAGGGGGAACTCCTCAGCCCTTATTATTTCGGACGCGGTGTCCGTCAGGTGATTGTCAACCATCAAACGAATAGCGCCAGTACCAAACCCACCGGTCATATTGATCTCGCCATAGAAATCTCAGCCATTGGGGACTCAAAGTACTGATCACTACCCGAACATGATCCGATCAATCACACCGGGATTAGGAGACCGTGTAATCACTGATAATATAGGATATAGATCAATTCATATAGTCAGTATAGAATTGATCATCCTATTGATCCCGCTCAATACACTCCAAGTGTACTAACACATCGAGCTCGAACATCAAATTTTAAGACCAGAATTCGATCCGTTCGACCTAACCAAGATCAGCTAATATAACGATATGCTACAACCGTACCAATGGATAGTCCGGGTCCATTGCGGTTATGAGCCCAATTGTATATTTGTCAGAACCTTTGATCCGATCTTCTCCGCTTCATGCGACGAGTCAAATACTAGACAAGATATACGGACAGTGCATACATACATCATACATACAATTAATATGAAACCGAATATGAACATCATCTCAATTGATTCTCATTAATATTCAGGGATCTCGGATAATAAAATACATAAAAGCATGGCTTTTAAGTATACTATCCTAACATGAACCACGTAGGATTTCAAATCTCTGGAATGTACCCACACTTTCCTAGTTTTTGGCATATACTACACTGAAGGTCTGAGGTGCCTAGGGGTTAAGCCATGTAATTTGGCACAGTGAGGTTTAATGTGTCCTAACACACCGCAAAAATGACATACATGAATGAAATTGTTCTTCACTACGGGTAACCTTTTCAAAATCCTATAGTTGGGTCGAATGTGGCCAAGGGTCCTACAGTGATGACACACAGGAACAAAGTTAAGATATCTTACCTCATCGTGTTGTTTGGTGGTCTTACCAGTCAGACTCGCCTTGCTTAGCTTTGCTTTAGATGATTCAGATTAATCTTTGTAATGCATACTGGCTTCTCCTCCTGATTACGCTTTCACAAAAGTTGGTCCATTTTTTTCTTGTATTGATTGACACACTTTTTCTTTACCTTTGCTTGACAAGTTTTCAATGAAACCCAGACCAATCTTATCACGAGTAGGCTTTTGTTCCTCCAGCATACCATCCAACGCAGCAGAACCAAGATTCCACCGCTTAACTGTTGTATTAGAAATGGTTAGCTTTTGTTTGAGCTGTGTCAGTTTCAATTGTAGCTTATAATTTTTTTGTTAAGAAACTATTCAAGGTTTCTTCCAAGTCTACAACTTTGCCATTAGATCACCTTTTATCAACATGAGTCTTTCTTTATCCTGCTTAAAATTTTCAACATTAATATGCAAAATGTTAATCTCACATTTATGTTCAGCCTATTTAGCTCGAGCCATCAGTAACTCTTGCTTTACATCATCTCTTTCCTTCTCATTACTCTTAAGCTTAAACACCAACTTAGACTTGCCAATGGTCAAGCAAAGACTCTCATGGTAGAGATTTTCATAAGCTTCTTGGAGAGTTTCTATATCTCATGAAGTGTCAGTGTCTTCACACTTCTCATTTTTACCTAGGTTACTTTCATGATTATCCTGGTCAGACCCAGGATTTTCAAGAATGGATGCAATAAAAGCAATGGCATTGTTATTAATGTCTTGGTTATCCTCTTAATCAGTCAGATCAGACTCACTTTCATCATCCCAAGTCACTGTGAAAACTTTTTGCTTCTTTTTCTGTTTGTTTGGATATTCTTGAGCAATGTGACCAGATCCTTTGCATTCATAGCATTGACATATGGGGTTTTAAAATTTTGAGCCCTTTTTATCAAAGGATTTAGTCTCACCTTTGAAATTTGTATTTACAAACTTCTTTTGAGATTTCTCCCCGGGATTGGGCATTTTGTTTTTCCACATTATTTTGAATTTTTTTATAAACATTGCCACAACTGGGTCAATCTCGTCATCGGAGTCACTTGCAGTTCCATGAGCTGATGTAAAGGCAAGATTTTTGGAACTTATTATGATTTTGAGAATTCAACTCATAAGTCTGCAAGTTACCCACCAAGTTCTCTACAGATATAGAGTCCATATCATTGCTTTCCTTTATAGTAGTAACCATGGGTTGAAATCGTTCAAGTAAAGATCTCATAATTTTTTGAATAATTTTAGAGTTTGGAATTTTTTTTTCCCAAGGCTAAAAGAAGCATTCACAATGTCACTGAGTTTGGTATAAAAATCATCAAACTTTTTGTCATCCTTCATACAAAGAGTTTCAAAATTAGTAGTCAAACGTTGAAGTCCGAAGATTTTTACGATCTAAGTACTCTCATGAATGACCTCAAGGATATCCAAAGCCTCTTTAGCTACCTTGTAGATACTGATCATGCGGAATTCTTCTAGAGTAACACCACTGAAAATGACATTCATTAGCTTTGTTATTATAGTCGGCACTCTCAAAATCAGTCTTTTCCCATTTAGCCAAAGGCTTACGGATATTTTTTTTTGATAGGCAAACAACAAAAATTACTTGTATTGACAGGGTAGGCGAGGCCAGGATATCATGAAAGGTCTTAGAGGAGCAAGAACTACTGCTAAAAGCTGCATACATGGACATCCTCACGCACCCAAGATACAGACTGAGTTACAAATGATAGTAAGCAGCCAACCCAAACAAACAGAATGTCACATTAAAACAAGCAATTAGAACCACAAAAATGCTAGAAAATCCTACCACACCTAACCAATTCCAGAGCCAAAAGAAGGGCAGCACCCGCCCAAAAAGCAGAAGACATTCCAAAGCACAGGCCTACAGCAGCTCCAAGCATTGCTTCAGCAACTTCACAAACAAAGAGGAGAACTTCATAAGAGAGAAATAATAAAGATTTCAAGCAAACCTTGTCCTAATGGACTGCTTACAACAATCCCAATGCCAGAGACCAGTTGTAGGTCCACCTTGAGATGATCAATGACAACAGTTAACTTTGACTTGATGCAACTGCACCTTGAACTAATGGCCACAACACCATAGGCAGCACCACAATTGACAGTAGCCAGAGGGGCAAGACCATCCCTTCAGGCCACTAATAGCCACAAGCATTAGATATTATGGCTAAACACGAAAATATGAAAGGTAACTCCATGTGCTGCAAATCCCTATCAATAAGCAGCATCAATAAAAAAAAAAGTAACATAGCCATTCAATTCCTACAAATTGATAGCAATTTGACTCTACCAAATAGGAATCTGTAATTTCATAACTATTAATACCCAATGCAAGCTCTAGAGGTATGGCAGCACCTCCATATAGCAACTCTAAGCAACCACGCCATAATAACTTCAAATAGCAGCAATAAAGAAAAATTTGAACCAAAGACTTGGACTGCAAAAATAAGATTCCACTACCAACAAGGCCCAGCACACCAACTCTGCAGAGACGCAGAAAAGGTTCCAAAAAAGAAAACCAACCAACTGGCAAAAAGCAAAAATTAAAGGAACTAACCAACGCTAGCAACCACACCCGAAACAGAAGCTTCCACCCAAAAGACCAAACCAGCTTCCAGCCATAAGACAACCAGCCTCGAGGGGCTTTATGACTACAGAACCCCATCTCTATAAGGCTTGCCCTACATTCTCTTTTTATATTCATCTCCATAAACATCTCTTCATCCTCACCATTATCTATGCCCATTTGTTTTCTTGCTTCCACGATACTTTCAGCCTTCTTCCTAAGAACATAATTTCTATTTTCTATATCTGAGGAGGAAATTGAGGTTAGGTCAATATTGGCCGGGATCCCGCCCACCTTATTCCTATCAACCTTCTTACCTTTTGGCTTGTTCAATAATGGTTTTTTAAGACCCTTCCCATAACCTTGGATGACCTTTTTCTTCTTCCTCTTATTCGAAAATATCATAGATGCTTCACTGTCGGACCAATCACTGCATCTTATGCTTCCAAACAGCCTTATGTTTTCCTTGATCTCCTATAGTCCATTCCCCTCCTTCTAAGTCAACACAGGGGCCGATGTTGTTGCTCGATGATTCCGGATTCCCAAACTTATCCCATTTGCCATACTCATACTTAGGATATGAATTCTCTAGACCATCCTCACCCACATCTACATATGAAACCACTTTTCCTCTGCTAGGCCCTTCCACTGCTACATGAGCTTGTTCTGATCCACCTAACATATCTGGACATTGTCCCTCCTCGACTAGGCCTATATGCTTATAACACTCCATCCCACAATTAGACATGAAATTTGACTCAACTACAAAGCCATTTTAGTGCCAATCCTCTTGCCTAGGAGACTCTGTCCCCCTCTGATTGGTTATGTTCAAACTCCTAATGGGAGTGTTATGCTCGTTCCAATCATCCTGGCTCGCTCTTTGGTGCTTGTCGAACATAACAAAACCAAATCTAGAGTTCATCCTCATTCTCCTCGTA
>JAULLH010441862.1:0-11796 GCA_035668455.1 Sarracenia alabamensis
TAAATATTAGTAGATGGATATATATACATGGACATAAGAGAATTAGGGTTGATTTTTTTAAGTAACATTATTCTCCCTCTCCCTCCATAGCCGTCGGCCCAAAGTCCTTTCTCTCTCTCTCTCGTTCTTCGAGTGTTAGTGAGGATCAAGTGTGTTTGAAGCCAAATAGCTTGTCTCGGATCGGTGCCCACACACTAGAGGCAAGGACATGCACGGGTCATACGTGAGAAGATTGCGTGGTCGTCTCAACGGTAACTTTTCAAGATTTTATGACAAATCACTAAGTATTATTTTTGTCCATGTATAGTTAGCATGTAAGGATTCATGAAAAACGAGCACCGAATCAAATTTTTGAAAACCCGATACGCTTTCGTATGGATTTCCAACAAATTGCATATCATATTGTGGTTTATTTTGTCTATTATCCTGCTACTTGGGCTCAGCCAGTTTGTTTAAAATTTTTTAGGTTGAGCTGTTAAAGATTGTGGATAGGAACAATAACGTGAAAGCTTGAAGCATTACATGGCATCTATCTCATTCATTCCAGTCATTGCCATTCAGATTGGATAAATGTATAATTAATTGTGTTTCATTTTACTATTGGATGATTGTACGGCCATGAGGCCACTTCCCATTTCTTGTATGCATGTTAGATCCTGCTGGGTAGTTTTATTTTCTCTTTTGGTTTAGTTAGTTTATTCTGCTATAGATTTGCTATGGGTTGTAAGTGCCTAAGGGTCGCCCTTGTTATAGTGAGATTTGGTAGTGTAGTTGTACCGGATTTCGGCTTTGTTATAGCATAGAATAGCCTAAGTTTGCCGTGTATGTGGATTGTTGACATATAAATTGTCCAGGTACCTTATTTGCAGGTCCTTGTCGACATTGATTATGTCGAGTTTAGTCCAAAAACATGGAAGACTGTACCGAAATTTCTAAAAAAATTTCAGAGTTAGATTATTTTAGATTTAAACCGGTTAAAAGCTTATTAAGTTTAAGATGTTTTTATATTAGTCGGATATTGGTTTAAGGTCAGGATGTTACACTATTTTTGAGAGATTGATTCTAAGTGAACATCTGGCGAGTTTTGAAGTCGAGATCTGGTTAATTTGGTTATTTGGTACTTGATGAATTCGAAATCATGCATGTTAATGATTAATTATGTCCACACACACCAGGTATAAGGTTAATAAAGTTATGACAAATCATTTTACAGCTTAAAGGTTACTCTGTTTAGAAGTTGGGAGTACATAAATATACACGTTTATTTTTAAAGTTCTCAGATGATATACGATTGCTTATTGGGATGGGATGATGATGCTAGTTTATATGTTTAGATAGTATGTTTATTTTTCTTTTCTTTCATTTCTTTCTTTCATGTTCTCTTTATGTTTTGCTCGAGGACTAGCAAAGTGTAAGTTGGGGGAGTGTGATCGGCACTCAAAAGTGATGATTTAGACCCGTTAATTTACGCTGAGTTAGTCCCCTTTTTGTTATCTAATATGTATTTTTGTAGTATTTTTGTGTATAAGATAGGAATTGGAGGAGTGACGCAAAACAGCCATAAAATAGCCAATTTAGCAACAAATTCAACACAAGAGAATAAAGACCATCAGAATCTACAAATTTCGTCCGAACGCTCTTCGTCCACCATCCCGACGTTTCCACTGTCACAACTCCAATCCACTGACCGTCCCGATGCTATCCGCCGTGGTGCCCAAGCAAGTTCCGTCCCGAAGCTTGTCGCCGACCGTCCCGACGCTCCGAAACAAGAAACTAAGGTGTCATCCACGCAATACCGTCCAGACGCCAGACGCCCGCCGTCCAAACGCCCCGTGTCAGAAGTCACTAATTTCGAGGATCCGAAACACTATAAATAGGACCTTGTATTCTTTGTTTCAAACATTTAATAATTCAGTATTGAGTCACCTTCTTTTATATATAGTAGTTAGTAGTTTCGGCCACAGGGCCAAGTCACCTCTGGAAGGTCCGAACCTCACCGAGGAGCTGCCGTCTACCGATGGCAGTCGACATCAACTTGATGATAGAGCTCTGCCTGTCCATGAGTGGCTAAATCCTTTCCTCCACCTTAGGTGACGATGAAGCCGTAATTTGGTATCATAGGAGTAGATTAATTCCGTACTTTATTTATGCTTTATAATCAGATTGTTATGAAACAATAATATTTTTCTAATTAATTGAATTCCCGTTTAAATTTTCTGTGATTACATTAAATGAGTGTTGCATGATTGTTTTAATTGTTCGAATATACAAATTTGAGATAGCCTATGCATGGATAAAATGGACTGAACACCAGACGGGCCGTAATCTTGGATAGACTATACTGTATTTGTAATTCAGGATTTTGAAAGTAGAACCTAAAATACGCTATGCTCCGGATATGGTATGCCTTGTTGAAATCAAAATTTATCTTTCTTGGATATCCATATCGGTCATGTCACGATAGGATTTAATATGATTCAAAACTAGATAAAGTAGAAATTATATCGAAACTAGATTATCAAATGACGGTGGATTCTAACCATGAGGTGGAACCTTTCTCATAAATTATATTAACTATCTTTTTAATTGTTTAGTTATTTTACTGCTAAAAACTATTTTTTCACAACAAATCCAAGATTTACTCTCTTTTTCTATACTAAATAGTTTAAATCTTTTCATAAACAAAATAACTCATTTTTTCTGTGGGATCGACCCTGGACTTACTAATTACTATCCAGTTCGTAGTGAATCTTGGTAAAATAAATAAAATAAATAGTTGTTAACCCGCAATTAACGACTAAAAAATTTGGTAAAGTTATCGTTATAGTATGTTGAAACTACTACTTCCCCAACAAAGATGTGCATTAATACTTGCCAAAGTAATAGGATACATGTACACAATCACATATAAGTTTAATGAGCCCCCTAAGACAACATGCAAAGATCTGCATGCAATACTGGTTTAAGCCGGAGCATCCTTGGCGTGCTATGAAAGTTGGTTTTAGGTGTTATGATTCCTTAAATCCTAGTCTCTAGGTGATACTCATACTTTTCCTTCATTAATCATTTTTTTCATGTATCTTTTCGTATTATTTATTTTCCAATTTATCCATCATGCCCCTAATTTTATTACTCCATTTTTTTGGCCTACTTCCTCCCTCTTTTCTACCTTTTATCTCAGCATTATTTCTTTTCTATTGTTTATCTCACATTATTTTCTGCCATTTTTTCTTTTCTGGCATCATCCTTATCTTCTATTCTATTATTATCATTATTTTACTCTCCCGTTTTCTTCCTAATTTTATTATGCTTGTATAACTTCTCTAAAAAAAATAATAATAACTAATTTCTAAGAAGCCAAACCCGAATCTCCCAAAACAAAACAAAACAAAAAACAAAAATCTTTTCCCCTGAGCCCTTAGTGTGCCTTAGGTTTTGATAGCTACCCCGTCCATGTATCTTTTTCTTCTATTATTTCTCTATTTTATGTTGTTTTCTATTATTATTGTTAATCTGAAAGTGCAACTTAGAGGAGAATGAATAAGTTATTTGGCAAACTTAAACTATTTTAAATTCTTTTTCAAATTCCAAATGCGGAAGCAATATATTGACAATCAAAGTGTGTACAGCAAGTATAATCAGTAAAGAGCAGAAAATGAAATGCTGAAAATGTAAAGAGAAGGGAGAGAGGGAGAGAGAGACACAAACAATTTATAGTGGTTCAGTCAAAGTTGACATATGTCCACTCCCCAATACACTTGGGAATTCACTGTACGGATTATTCGGATGAATCGGAACCACGGTACAATATTTCTTCTAAGATAAAGCGGAGCCTTCTATCCTCTTTATTTTAAGGCAAAGTGAAGCCTTCTATCCTCTTTGTTATAAGGCAAAGCAGTGCCTTGATCCTCTTTATTATAAGGCAAAGTGGAGCATTGGTCCTCTTTGTTATAAGACAAAGCGGAGTCTTAATCCTCTTTGTTATAAGACAAAGCGGAGTCTTAATCCTCTTTATTATAAAGCAAAGCGGAGCCTCTGTTCTTGATGTAGATGTAGTAGCAGTAGAGACAATCCTCCTTTGTGAGGTGATTGATTACAATGAAAGCTTACTATAATGATATAATATATATATATATATATATCTTTCTCTCTCAATAAATGATTTACAATCAAATGAGCAATAAAGAGAGGAGTACAAGTTCTGGTACAAAGACCAGAATTAAATTAAAAACTCTCAAGGAATAAGAATTAAGTTCAGAGCAAAGGAGCAGTAATGGAGTTAATGAGATATGAATGCTTTTCGTGTTCTCCAGTAACCTTGAATCTTCAATCTCTACTCCTTATATATGCAGTAAAAGAGTGAAGCTGTTGGCGCATTTAATACTTGGATCTCCAGCTGTTGGATCATTAAATGCTGAGATTTTTAGTCGTTGGCGTCTTCAGTAATTTGAATTCTATGCTCATGATCCGAATCAAAGTAGAGAAGGATCGAATCATGTGGCTATTTTATGCTAATGATTCGAATCAGTAATTTGGATAGAATCATATAACCATTTTCTTACTGAGGGATCGAATCAAGTCTTCAATTTGGCATAGGTGATTCGAATAGTGCAATCCAAGAATCGAATCATGCCTTTGATTTCGATATAGTGATTCGGTTCAAGGAGTTGGAGGATCGGATCAAAGATATCAAGGATTGAATCAAGTACTTATTTTGAACCTGGTGATTCGATTCATGACGTTGAAGGATTGAATCCTTAGACTGAAGGATTGAATCCTTGGACTAGAGAATCGAATCAAGATGCTGAATTTGGGGCCTTGATTCGAATCAGTATGATGGAGAATCGAATCAAGAGCAGATTTTGGAGTGAAGGATCGAATCAGTGAATTTTACATCCAAATGGAAGCCCTAGAAGTCTTCTTTCCAATGGTTCTTGTTTTGTATCGAAAATATTTGTGTAGAGAAAGTTATGGCCAAAATACTGACCATATGTCTGATTTTTTCATGCTGTGATCGTATCAAGAAAGTGAGGATTCGACTCACTGGCTTCAAGCATTCAATTCTTGGCTTCTAGGAATCGAATCATGGCTTCTCAATTTTAATTCTGACTTTTCTCTTGACGTTCTGATGTTCTTGAACTTGAGCAATGATCTCTTCTTTGGTTACACAGCTCCAAATGACATCAACTTCAATTTCTATTGATCTTCAATATTTTCTCTTAAATTTTTGCTATGTATTTGACTTTAATACGTATGATTAAATGTAAAATATATTTTCTAAAATACAAGAAAATATTAGTAACAAACAAATCAATGTGTTGTTATTAACAAAACCAAAACAAAGCCTGATTGAAAAGCCTTTAGGCCAACAATCTCTCACTTTTTGACATGACAACAATTGATTTGTAAAGAGATAAAATATATAGAAATTAAGATATGAGATGCCAAAACTTAAGCTCTATGATGCCAATAGATTTGAGAAAAATATATATAATGTAAGAATAAATATGATAATCAATATATGCAATAATTCATATTTGAGGCAAATCAGCAAATCAATCAACAATTTCTCACCCTTTGACATGGAAAGAAGGCAAGAGAAACAATGAAAAGCACATATTGCAAATGAACTCAAATTTTGAGTATATCTCCCCCTTTGAGAGCAGAAAAAAAATTCTCCCCATTTGTTGAATACAAAACATAATAATGAGGTGTATATATATATGAAACGATAAGAGATTGATTACAACTCCGCCTAACTATTACAACTTATATGAAGATATGCATGAAAGCATATACCAACAAGCAAGCAAAGTCAAATGTTAATGCTCATAGCATACCGAAACATCAAGAAATATTTGATACCAATGGTTGAAAGTGAACATGATGTTTGACACCGATTGATTTTGAAATCCAAAAATTAGTTATATCTCCCCCCTCTATAAAAGAATGTGTCCCTTTTTATGAAAATCATGAAATATGACAAAGGAACGCATATAACATTAAAAAGATCTCAATATTTGTCAATATAAGTAATATGTATTCATATAATGTATACATATTTAAACAATACTAAAGCAAAGTGGGTCTACGAGTTGAACTCCATTATTGGCCGTCATGCACTTTAGTATTTTTCAACATATAAACACAATAATAATGAATACGTCTCTTCTAACAAATAAAGATGAAAGTTGATTTTTATTAAGTTCCCCCTTTGTTTATCAATGAAGCAACTTATGCATCAAAAAAAAAAAAAAGATGAAGCATTTTAGAGCAGTTTACAAATGGAGTGCAAAGTATGAAAATCTTTATATATGAAGCATGCAATGGATTGATTGAACCTTTAGGCTACAATTAGAAGATGTTTTCAAATATATTAATTGTAAAAAAAATTACATCTCCTCCTATAGAAAACAAGCACACGACAAGCATATTTGATCAGCTGTGAGAATATGAGGATCTCCCAATTTATCAAGTAAGATATGCATTGCTATGACATATCAAAATTATGATTAAGGTCATTGGAATAATATTTTAAAAATCTCTAAAGTAGAGTAGGTCAACCTGTGATGCCCCGAATTTCAAAAACGTCAACTGTTTGTGAAATTAATTTTATTTTCATATAGAGAACAAAAAAAATTAGACAAATTTTTTTAATACTTAAAATAAAGACAAATACATAAACTCAAAGAAAAGATCCATAAAACTTCCAATAGAACCGTAGTTAAGTGTTTTACATTCTTCCAAAATAAACAAAAATAATACGGGCACTGGGAAGGAAATCTATAGGCAATTATCAAGGTGCACGAGTCTCAGGACCCTGACTCCATCTTTCTCCTGCGGTAGCTGCTCCTCACTGACTTGTTCATATTGGTCGTCCTCCTGAGTCAATCCGTAGTCTTCCTGTCCTATTGTGTCATCTGACATTTAAAATGCCATGAGCTACAAAGTCCAGCAGTAACAACCCGTACCCCACTATTCTAGCAATTATAAAACCATACAACAAGTGCAGCATATATCTTGAACATTGAGCAAAACAAACTAGGCAGTGTATAAATAATAGATAAATCATTGATAAAGCAATATAAGAAAAATGCATATTTTATGACCATGATAATGGAGAGTATGTAGAAAGATGCTCTTTGAGAAGGGACGATATAAGTTTTTTAGACAAACCAAGATTTTCTGTTTTCACCGAGAGAACATACCCAACAAGTACTACACTCCCACAAGTGAGTACCTAACGTCGTGGTACCATTTGCACTCCCATGCGTTATGCCTTCCGCCACCCATCCCCGTTATCTATACGCTAACGCCCTACTACTTGTATGTGGCTAATAACGTTAGAGTGGTTCTTCAATCGCGTGTGAAAGGACAGAAATGGTGTGGAACGACATAAGACGGCTCATGACGTAATGGACCCTCCATCATCATCATGCTATTTAAAAAACTTTCCCATAAACCCGAGATTGAATGAAGAATGCCATAACATGCTTAATAAGTATAAATATGCATTACATAATACTTAAATATGATGCAATTACTTATTACCAAAACTTACTCCAAAACGACACTTAATCAAACTTCATATATATACTTAAATCAATCAACTCTTAACATATAGAATTCGTGTTAAACATGCAATTTGAAGATCCTTTAGGAGTTTTATAATCTTAACATTTTTGCTAACATTCCATACAATAAGTTCATTCTATGCTAAGTCAAAAATATATATGACTATAACTAAAGAAATCTTCTAGCTAACAAATTTCAAACATTAAGTGATAAATTGACCACTATGATTTAATCCTATAAAATTGAATACTACGGATAAATTATGAAATTTGGTAGTTAGCATATATAATATGTTAGCAACAAATATTCAGGTTTACATTTTTTCTAAAAAGCATTAGAAGGCTCTTATTTTTCCATTTCAACGTTTTGTACATAATCTGAACCTAAACCGCCGTTTGGATAGAACAGTCCACTTCATTTGCAAAAGTAGAAAATTGCCTCTAAAATTTAGTAAAAATTCTAAAATATTATATGGTGGCATATACATGTATTAAGAAGTCTTGGAACTTGACCTCGCTAAAAAATATATTATACTTTATTTATTATAAAAATAATTCCACAGAGTGTCTAGAGTTGACACTTTTTGGAATAACAGCTATATCTTGCTCATTTAAAAGGATTTTTGAGTGATTCAAGTTGGGTTAGAAAAAAACACATAAATATAACTGTTTGCACTAGTTTCACCCAAAATGGATCTCTGTACGTAAAATGGAGGTTGGACAAACATGTTGGTCTAACAATGCTATTTTCAGTTCTGAAAGTTTTTACGAATTTCGTATAAACTTTTAGATAAATATTCGCTTACTTTTTGGTTCTCAAAATTTTATGGTAGTTTTGTATTAATGTTAGAAACATCTTTCATGCTTTGGGTTAGGCCGGAAGACATTATTTTCGAGGTTTTTTTTGTCCTCATTCCAAAACGTGTATAGATTTGCACCATTTTTGTAGAATATTAATATCTCTTAGTTTACATGTCCAAATAGTTTGATTCAAGTCTTATATGAAATATAACACCTAAATTTAGATCTGGACATAAAATATAGCCTCGGGAGATTGCTGTTCAGAAATCTGATTTGGGAAAAAAATCGATTTTGGTGGTTCAATCCCAAAAAGAGTTACATGCAAGATGAATTTGAGTTGTAAAATGAATATAATAGAAGAATAAAGAAGTAAGGGAATACATCCCTACCTTGGAGAATATGGTGATGAAAGAGATAATTCTTATAGGCTTTAACCTTCCACGAATGGCTCCAACAACACTTAGAAAATTCCAAGTGTTCCTCATTCTTCCTATCGCCTACTATGTCTCTATTTCTCACTCTATCTCACTTTGTTTGGAGAAAAAAAATGAAGAAATCAAGTGGTGTAGTGGCTGGCCATGGTGGGGTTTGTGTGTAGATATAGTGAGAAGATTAGTGGGAATCGTGATGGTGTGCAAGTGCCACCATTTTTTAAGCCAATGCATGTACTCTCTCTATCCCAAGCAATGACCAAAATGCAAGACGTCAAATTTTTAGTTTCTCACACTCAATAGGGGCAGCAACCAGCAGGATTTGCAGCCAAAAAAATGTATTTTGCCTTTGTGTGATATTATGTACATATGGAGCAATATTGGTATATTAGTTTTTTAATTAATGTACTTGTTACATCTTTTTAATTACTTTTTGGTTACAAATAATTTGAATTAGTAACTTTATGTTAAATTTTTAATTTTTATGATAAATTATTATTTTGTTGGTATTTTGTTAATTAGAATCCGTAATTTGAGTCAAATTAAACTTTTATGAACCTTTGTGCTAAATGAGATTAAAGTTAAATCTTAGTGTATTAAATTATGTTTGTTTTATTATATGACATGTATAATTATTAATTATAGCTTAGAATTACATTATTACAAGTTTTTACTTAATTTTAGATGCTTATTGTGGGGTAAAATGATGATTACTGTGCATACAAGCCTAATTTTAGTCAATAGACTTAAACTTTGAGTGACATTTTATTATGTGTAAATTTTAGGGTATTTATTTTATAATTAGGAGCATGAATTATAATTAATCATATATTTTTACTCCAAATGAAGTTGACTAAAAAAATTTAGGTTATTACAACATGATAATATAGGATGTGGATCAAATCATATAGTCAGTATAGAATTGATCATCCTATTGATCTCGCTCAATAAACTCCAAGTGTACTAGAACATCGAGCTTGAACACCGAATTCCCAAACCCGAATTCGTCCTGTTCGATCTAGCCAAGAGCAGCCACTTCAACGATGTGCTATAATCGTACTAATGGATTGTCTAGGTCCATTGTGATTGTGAGCCTATCTGTATATTCTGTCAGATCATTTGACCCGATCTTCCGTGCTTCATGCACCGAGTCAAATACTGGACAGAATATATGGACTATGCATTCATACATCATACAGACAATAAATATGAAACAATAAATGCAATAACCTCTCGAATGTTACTTATTAATACACCAGGGATCAAATATATAAAAGCATAGCTTTTAAACATACTATCCCAACAATCTCCCACTTATACTCAAAGCCATGCAGGTACACATCTGACACCTCACCCTTCTTCCTTAGTAAAAGGATCCTCTACGTTATCCACATATGTAATCATGCAAACCACAACATCTCCACGTTGTACAGTCTCCCGGATGAGACAACACTTACCCTCAATGTACTTTCCCAAAGAAAATCTATAACCTGAGATGGACCTCCTAGAATCCTTATCACCATAGAAACACGAGTCTGTATACCCAAGAGGTACAAGACTATCTGCCTGGTACACCAACATATACTCCTATCAATTTTTGGTACTTGAGTACATCCCTGATCGGAGTAAAATGGTCAAGCTCTGAACTACACTGATATCTATTTTCCATGCGAACGGCGTAACTAATATCCAATCTAGTATAGAGAAAGACATACATGAGACTTCCAACCGTCGAAGCACAAGGAATACCTCTCATCCTCTCTATATCCTAGGGTGTTCTAGGAAACAGATCCCTCGATAGAGTAATTCCGTGTCTAAAAGGAAGAAATATTTTCTTGGAATTGTCTATGTCAAAACGAGCGATTATCAAGTGAATATACTGAGCTTGGGATAAACCCAACATCCTCCTTGATCGATCTCGCATGAGCTTGATCCCTAGGATTTGGGCCGCTTCTCCCAAGTCCTTTATTTAAAATTGACTCGATAACCATACCTTTACCGAAGACAACAACCCCATATCATTTTCGATTAGGAGAATGTCATCAACATATATGACTAGAAATGCCACCTTGTATCCATCGTGCTTCCAGTACGCACAATACTCGATAAGACACTGATCAAAGCCCGAACCTTTGATTGTTTTGAGTGTTCCAAGACCTTGATGCTTGCTTAAGTCCTTAAATAGATCTCTTACGCTTGCGACTTTCGTTAAGGAAAGTCGTCTTGACATCCATATGCCAAATCTCGTAATCGAGATGTCCAGTAATGGATAAGAGAATCTGAATGGACTTAAGCATGGCCACCGGTGAGTAGGTTTCCTCATAGTCAAACCCTTCTTTCTCAGTAAACCCTTTTGCAACATGCTTAGCCTTGAAGGTTTCAACCTTCCCGTCCACTCCTCAATTTTTCTTATAGATCCATTTGCACCCTATGGGTTTTATTCCATCTAATGGTTCTACAAGCTCTTAGACCTAATTAGAGTATATATATTCTATCTCAGATTCCATAGCCTTTTTCCATAAATCCCTATCCTTGTCTTGTAGTGCTTCATTGTAATTTCGTTGTTCCGTATCAAGTTCTTCTAGGATCTTGTCATAAGACTCTCCCAAGATTATGAACCTCTCGGCTTGGCGAACAACCCTTCCACTACGACTAAGCCCCTCATGTGCACTCACGATAGGCGATATTTCATCCCGTACATGAGTTATGATTTCTTGTTGTAACAAATTTTTATTCCTAACCTCTTTTAGAACAACTTGGGACCGGGGTTTGTGGTTTTTTATATAATCCTCTTCCAAAAATCTTACATTCGTGCTAAGGGCATCAATTAAGGTGAGGGGGTTCTCAAAAAGTCTATACCCTCAAAAGCAACGATCAACGGCCCACCTATAGGGCTCGGACCAACCATCAAGTTGTCTATACCACACCAAAACTACTAAGCACCAACAAGGTCAAAACTCACTAACCCGTAATCAACCCTCACAACTAAT
>JAULLH010442968.1:0-11793 GCA_035668455.1 Sarracenia alabamensis
ACCGCATAATATTTTGTTTTGTAGATAAAATTTATAAATTGTGGATAATGACATGTAAGTTTGAAAAAATTAAAAATAAAATTGTAAGTTAACTATTCTTGATGAGAAAACATGAATTTATTTTCAACTTGCAAAAATTTGAATGATAATGATCAAAATTGGACAACCTGATATTCTTTTGCATATCTGATTAATTAGATATTAGCAAGCAATGAAGATTGAAAAGCGCAAATAGTTGAAAATACAGAAATGATGGAGTCTTAACCCTCAAAGTGATTTTTCGAAACGTAAATTTTATTTTCGAGGGAATAATTATATTTACTTGTAAATAATATTTTTGTTTTCAACCACATTCGTTGAGAATTTCGCTAATCTTTATTTTGACTGAAAAATTGGGAATGACCATCACAATTAAACTTTTGAAAAATTGTGTTAAATTTTGGGAAATGATATTAGGCCATCTTTGATTATTTGAGCCTGTTCGTTTCTTCGGTACAAACATTGCCCTTGGCCTCCATTTTGAGCCTCATAACATAAAAATGCAGCCTGTTTTTTTTTTTTGGGAAAACTGAATAAACTCTAAAAGGCGCTTATTTGAAGTTTTGGTAACTAAAAAAGATATCGGGCCAATAGAAGTAAAGGACTTTGTTACATGAATGCCGTAGCAATACAAAGTATAAATATTTATGCGGCCGTGCTATTCAAGAAAATAAAGCAAAGAACAAATTCAAATATGTAGCAAGAAAAAAAGATGAAAGTGATTACAAAAAACCCTGAAGATATTATGATATAGTGATGATGAGATAATAAAGCCAAAGTACAGTTTTTGGCTTCAGTACTTAGTATAGTAATGACTATACCACATTGCACCCCTAGTTCGACATATTCAACACTCGATATCTCTTTTTGTTTACCTTTTTTTTCAGATGGAGCTATATACTTGATCCGAGCCTATAAAAAGAGGCCTACCTAACGTTATAACCAAAAATGAAGTCCTAGTTGATCCCGAAAGATAATATGATTTGAAGAAGCTACTTAAAATTGTTTCCAATAATCAATATTTCAATCACGAGATTCTGAGTCAATCCTTCGTAATTACATTCTTCAGTGTCAAAGGTATGTGTAAGAATTTGCTTTGATACTTATCACTTCTATCACATGCCTTGAGAGATATACACTATAGCCAGTTTTTGAGAGATTCATTTTGAGTGAACAACCGGTGATATTTTGAAACCGGGATCTAGTTGCTTTAGCTATTTAAGCTTGATTGATTCAGAGGTGTACATGTTGAATATTGGTTGGGTTTTACACACACACATCATGTGCAAGGTCGAGAAAATTATCATGATAATTTTATAACTTAAAGATATTTTGGTTTGAAAGTCAAAGGTATGAATATTTACAAATTTATCTTTAAAATTTTCTTGATACATGTCAGAACCTGCTGGGATTAGTTTGTTAGTAACCGTTAACGTTTCTGCTCATTACTGTTTATTTTATCTTTGCTCGAGGACTAGTAAAGTGTAAGTTGGAGGGTGCGATTGGCACTCAAAAGTGATGATTTAATCCCGCTATTTACACTAGGTTAGCCCCGATATATTGTTTAATATTGTTTTTTTGTAGTGTTTTTGTGTTTAGACAGGTTTTGGAGAAGAAACGCAAAACTACACCAAAATAGCAATAAATAGACAAATGCACGGTACGAGACGAAAACTGAATAAAAAGACCAAAACCAACACATTCAGTCCGGACTCTACATCACCGTTCGGACTCTCGTCGCCAACACTGTCACAACACAAGACCGTCCCAGTCAGGAATTCCATCGTCGAAACCATCCGAACTTGCCAAAACCGTCCGGACTCTAGTCACCGTTTTCATCCGGACTGGGCGTGCCATCAACTCCTAATCCGAGAAGGACTCCAATTTCTAAAAATCTATAAATAAACCCCGACCTCCCTTCATTTCTAACATCTAAGTCCTTCGACCAAAACCCTTCTACTTCTTTTTAATTACACTTATACCCCTACCAAGCTAGAACTAGAAGATCTGAGCCTCAACGAGGAGATGCCTATGCTAGCCGACAACTACTCGAGGATGGTTTCTACACCAACTATGCGTTGCTAAGTTCCTTTTCTGCCCCGGATTCTGATGAAGCCCGAGTTTTTATTATTTTATTTTATCCTTTTGTAATGGATTCGTTATGCAACAATTATATTCCCCGACATATTGATCTTTGAAAAATTCTTACTTCTCTAATCTTTTATGCAACAATCATCTTATACTTTTGGCTTTTTACGGTGTTCCTGAAACGTCCTGACCCCAAATAATAACACAACTCTAAGGTGATACCAAAAATAGAAACTCATGCCATATCTTTATTTCTTAAAACATCCGTATAAAATAATAAAAGGTTTTTTCTTCAAGGAATTTCTAAAAAAAGTTGAAAAATATTTTAACTCTTTTTGAAAAATTTTGGCAGAGTTTTCTTTTTTTCTTGACTAAGGTCAAGCCAAAATATCACCTGTAAAAAAAAAATACAAAAACTCAACAATATAAGCCTATCACAGGCAACTAACAACAACAATAAGCCATCTAAGGTGTCTAACAACTATTAATAAGCCCATCCAAGGCACAACTAAACTAAACTATTATACTCAACAAGGAAGGAAAGTTGATCCATGGCATAAATAAACTATACTACTTGAAGCAATTAATAAAGCCGATCCAAGCATCTATCTAACTACTTTAAACTCAATGAAAAAAAATACAGCAACTTACCCAATGGTTCCTCACATGCATGCAATTGAATGAAAGATGGCCTTATGGCCGTATAGTTATCCAACTACCGAAACTGAAAAGTAAAATAATATATATTTGTCTGAAATGAAATAACAACAGAATAAATAAATGACGTGTCTGGAAGCCCTCGCTTTCTGCATCCTTGCTTAACTCTCCAAGCTCCCAACTTGATCCTGAAAAATGTTAAGAGGGCTGAGCCCTAGTAGCAGGATAATAGACAATATAAACTAACATCATGACATGCCAGATTGACATGCGATACGTACAGGTTATTATCATAAAAGTAACATGATACTCTTTTCTAAAAAACATTTTGATATCTCATGTCCTTTTTCGAATGGAACCATATGTACACCTTATGTGAGAAAAGTGTATCACATTAAATGTCTATCCGAAATCCTTATCATAGTTTACTTGACTTATCAACAATCACTTGTGAACTTAAGTTCACAATATCTTTGCCAATCCTTAACTAATCCAGCACTTTTATAAACCCGGAGGTTTGAAGGTATGACCAACCTTTAAGTAATCCAATACAGCACTTTTACAAACTCGGAGGTTTGAAGGCATTACGTAATCCAATCCAGCACTTTTACAAACCTGGAGGTTTGAAGGTAAGGCCGACCTCTAGGTAATTCAATGCAGCACTTTTACAAACCTAGGGGTTTGAAGGCATGGTCAGCCTTATCATAATCCAGAGTAATAGGTCACAAAGTAATCCAACTCTTTTACAGACCCGATGATCTTAGTGCAAGACTGACCCGTTGACATGAAATGCAACTCTTTTATAGACTCGGAGGTCTGAGGGCAAGGTCGACCCGTCAATAAGTGATGCAACTCTTTTACAGACCCAGAGGTCTGAGGGAAAGGCCGACCCACCGACAAGCAATGCAACTCTTTTACAGACTCAAACGTCTGAGGGCGCCAACAAGTGATGCAAGTCTTTTATAGACCCGGATTTCTGAGGGCGAGGCCGACCCATAACCAATCCAATGTCACAACTTACCAACGTACAACTGTATCATAAAGTGAATGCATCCAATGTGAATATAAGTAGTAATCAATGCACAACTCTTCAACTAAACACCTTGTCTAATCATCGAAAACAAGGGTATTTTAAGTGAGCATAAGTATCATCAAATACACCAACACAATCCATCATAATATAACACGTTTAATGTGGGTTTGAATTCAAATATAATCCAAATTACATAATCAAGTCACTAAATGAAAGAGGCTAATATAGGTTGGCCTAAGCATTTTCAATCACGTCAATCAAACCCAAACAAAAACATGGATTAAATTTCATCAATTTGGTCGAAAATCTCATATTCCCACAAATATACTTAGTTCGAACCCTATAATTTGTCCAAAACCAAAATCGGTTACACAAACATTGTTCTAATAAATTGCATTAATCGCAACTAGGTTCAATGCCATGATTTAGTAATCAATTTCGTCATACAAGACTCAAAATCAAAAAACGTAACCAATTGGGTTCGACAATCTTGTCAAAGGCACAAAACAGATTTTTTGGAGACAAAATCTGAATCCATATCAAAAATAGGTTTATAAGGTCTAGGATCCAACCACACAACCGAGATGATACCTAGAAACCAAGTCCAATCCAAAGTCGTCCCGAATCAACCCCGAAAATGCGTTCAACTAAAAAAATCAAATTACCAACGTGTGGTTTAATTAACGGTGATGAAATCCGATTATCCAAAAATTATAAAATTTTAAGCACATGCTATATTCTATGCCACAATCTTACAATTGGAATCAATTTCATGAAAGTATCCCAACAAGGCTGAAATACCCAAATCAGCCCCAAATTTTATCCGAAAACTCTAGTTTTCCCAAAACTGAAATTGACCTCACAAACACTGTTCTAGCAAGCTCAAATAATTAGATCTAAGTCCAATTTCATGATAACATGATCAAAATCACAAAAATACGAA
Organism: Sarracenia alabamensis; assembly: GCA_035668455.1. Lineage (NCBI taxonomy): Eukaryota > Viridiplantae > Streptophyta > Magnoliopsida > Ericales > Sarraceniaceae > Sarracenia > Sarracenia alabamensis. Next base: position 4,761 of record JAULLH010442968.1, read on the forward strand.
TAAAGAAGGTTGTGGGTTCGGCAAGCCCTAGCTTGCGATCGATCACGAAACCTCAACAATAATCCAAACAAAATTAGTAGATGCATAGAGGAGTCCTCAAATCTTACACTTGATGAAGAAATCAGAAGAATTGAGCACAAAATCGAGCTGAAATTGCCCGTCGAAGCGCGCAACTTGCATGCAGTTTGCTCCCTTATTTTCCCTCGGTTTGTCGTCGATCCTCCCCCCTGCCGGCAACGATAGGCGCCGATGGTGCCGCGACAGTGGTCGGAAGACATCCTTCTTTTCTCCCTTCTCTTCCCTCTCTTCTCTCTTCGCCTCTATTTTTACCGAGCTTCGGCTCTCTGTCTCGAAGCTTCTCGCGTGTACGCGAGATTATTGTTTTTTTTGTTTAAGAACAATCTAGAAAAACAAATGTGTATATATATAGATTTACATTTATATGTATTACATAAGCTTTTCTCTTCGAACACTATATAAAAAAATTCAGATATAAAAATACATTATCCATATCCTTCGATTTTAATTAAAATATTTATTAAAATGGTTCAAACTGTTATAACCTCCCCCAGTAAGGAGATTTCATCCTCGAAATCAACCATACCTCACACAACAACCAAGCCCAAATACTAGACACGGATTTTATCCACCAACGTGCAACCGACCTGAACGGCTCACCAAAACCATCATTATCAAAAGATTTCATCACATATGTACTGATCTATAATATAATCACATTAAATCTATCAATATCCAATACAACATAGCGTAACAATCATCAAAGCATAAGGATGAGCACACTCAAGTCCTCAACTACTACATGCCCCACATAAATCTCACAACGAACCCAGACTCGGGTCCCATACAGGCACATTTAGATTTATAACTAGTACACTCATAGAAAGAATTGTACCACCATCTTAAAAGTGATCCCACACCAAACATTCTTTTGTTATCCTCTCAAAGCATTTACCATCTCACACTGATATTACTTCATCAAACTGAAAAATGTTCCATCAGGCTGAGGGGACTTCAACAAACTACCAACACTTATTAAACAAACTTCCAACAATCTCATATATTGATACTAGATTATGGTTTCGATTCCTCTTTGGATAACTCCACAAAGAACACCAAGGTTCATAACTTCTCAGGTATACAATCCCGCGGTACTATGAACCAAAGAATGAAACCACAAAAGGAAAGGATCAGATCACTACTGATACTCCCACACACCATTTGTTTGCCCTCAAGGCACTAATATTTGGCCGTAACAACCCAAAATAAGATCATGTTTTAGTTCTTTTTAAAATCACGAAAATTTTATCCCATCCCTTTTCAAGAAAACCATGTTTGAATTAAAGTATGAAATTAAGTTGGACCATGTGTTACATCAGCCGGTTACACTTTCAAGCTGTCATGTCAACCACATGACCTAAAACTTCACTTAATTTCACCGGTACAACAATAACAACCAACTTACCAGGACTCCTCTGGTATCCTTGTCAAGGCATCAATCCCATGCAAAAAATTCTTATAACTTAACTCTGAAAATAACAAAAGATGTGACTATTCTCACTACCACAGGTTCGAAAACAAAACTCGTTAAAACTGACTTTAACATAATCTTACGCAGAAACCAAAGAAGGCTAGTGTCGACACAAAAGAAAGGGTCTCGAGTCATTCCTTAACTTAGTATTAATACCAAGGGAACATGACTCGACCCAACCACTGCCATCTTACCCCATCCAAGATGAACCCCAAAAGAACCACTCAAGGTTCAGGACACGAAGAGTAATTCAAGGGAAACTACAAGAAAACTCGCCTCAACGGATTGTCAAGGGTACATCAACCCATGCCACTTGGGGTCACGAACTAACAAAAACCAATGGTCCATAACTTTACACAAGACCATTAGTCCAGCCCAAGGTTATCTTTACTAACCTAACGCACATCCTCACACCCAGAAGGACGAGCAATCGGTTTTCACTATGGACCATGAGAGAACACACCCACATTATCCTACTAGCTTCTACTCACAGTCGTTAAAAGGTCATCACAACACACTAATATGTAGATACCCCAATATTATCATAGCCTAACAAAAACTAATAGTTGTCTTAAACGAGCACATGTTTACCAATATATCTCAAAAACGCAGTTCACCAGGGTCGACCCGAATAAGACTGGTGTCGACCTAAGTACCACCAACCTAAACCAGAATCATCGTAATACATCCAACTAGATTTCCTCCAAACACACTAATGACGATTAAGTCAATCATATCACTTGAGCACTTACCACCATGCTCGCGATCTACCAAACATGTGCTTAAGGCACCAAGCCAAATCCTTAAAGGACCCCAAGAATAACACCACGTAGCCATAAAAAGGCATCACCTGAGTTCACTATGAACTCCTAATAACTCGCATCCCGGAGAAGTCTGTTAAAGAATTCTCATAACTTTGAACAAAAGGCAAGTGTACTGTCCACGTGCCTCTGCACTCACAAAGAGAAAAGTGTTTAACAAGATTGCAATCCTACCAACCATACCGCTAGTACCTCCTTGGACCCTATCTCCAGATACCGGTTAAAAGATCTTTGATACCCTATGTTATCATCGTACAAATCCATAATTACAACTAGCAATCACGCCGCTAGAGTAGGATTCACAACTGTCAACCTTTCTATCGGGACATCGTTGGCAATACCACCATTATCCAACTAAATGACATCCAATAGGTCAAAGAAGTAACTGCCCGATCCACCTTTGAAGCCTCTTTCATCAGGTTCTTGTCACAAAGATATCGCTTAGCAAAAGGGGTGGGGTTGGGAGGGGACTCCACAATCAAAAGAAGATAACATCAAACTTCCTTTCCAGGGAACCGAAACAACTCATCAAAGAGAATTCAAGCCAAAGAGCGGCTACTATACATCTACTAGGTCAACAACCCATCAACTTCTTGTCAGTTCTTACAACATACATACGACACTCATTCTCAAACGGATACGTTCTTCAAACATGTGTTGTCGATACAATATAATGATCCTAAACAGGATACTAGAGAAGTCACAACGTCATTCTAGTCCCTCAAGACATCTCACCTTTAAAAGAGGAAACTTTCAAACATGGCATCTACCCTAAGGGTTCACATCTCATCATCCTCACACTCCCCCACTTAATTCGCATTCACGTTCCATCGTGCCAAGCTCTACTATTCAAACGCACAAAACCATACACGGTTCACAACATAAAAATAAGGCATTATAACATATGGTTCACGATGGGCGAACCACCACATCTACACAAATCATTCCGGGTAGTCTCCTAACTCATAGGTCTACCCACCCTTGGATACCCATCACGATCCTACTTCACAGGTAAGATGCTTACCATCTGAAAAAATATGTCTATCATAACATAGGTTAATCCCTTTGCACATAAATACATCAACATATCATCTACACTACAACCTTGACCGCGTCCTTATTCCCAAGACATGAAAGTACTACATAAAGATGGGGGAGATAAAATGCTAACTCAAACCGAAAGCCATAAATTCATCTCAAGGGTAAGCCAAACAATGTCCCAAAGACCAATTAGTCGAGGGTAAACATGTTATCATCAAGTCATGTAAGCACGACATCACACCATCATATACCGAGGATGTTTCATAGAATAATATCTCAATTCGAACAACTTGCCTAGATTTCCAAGTGGAACGGGCATTTGTGAGGTGCCTTTCTAAATGGAATCATAAAGCAGTAACCCGGTCACCGAAGGAAGGAACCACATCCTCGAAATCCTACCTCCACACTCACATAATCACGTAGCATGCGCAGGTAAGTCACATCACATCACAAGCACATAAAACATGGATGCAACAAGAAATTCATCCCTCTCAGTACAACATATGACCCTTCCCATGGTCCTAAGGTTTTCGAGCCTAAAGCACTGATACCATCTGTAACGTCCTGACCCCGGATAATAACACAGTCCTAAGGTGATACCAAAAATAGAAAATCAAACCGTATCTTTATTTCTTAAAATTATAAAATAATAAAACGTCTTTTCTTCATGGAATTTCTAAAAAGGGTTGAAAAATATTCTAACTCTTTTTGGAAAATTTCAATAGAGTTTTCCCTTTTTTTTAGACTAAGGCCAAGCCAAAATATCATCTGTAAAGAAAAAAAATCCAATAACTCAACAATATAAGCCCATCAAAGGCATCTAACAACAACAGTAAGCCCATCTAAGCCATCTAGCAACTATTAATAAGCCCTTCCAAGGCACAACTAAACTAAACTATTCTACTCAACATGGAAGGAAAGCGGATCCATGGCATAAATAAACTATACTACTTTAAGCAATTAATAAAGCCGACCCAAGGAATTTTCCCAACTACTTCAAACTCAATGAACAAAAATAAAGCAACTTACCCAACGGTTCCTCACATGCATGCAACTGAATAACCAATGACCTTATGACTGTACAGTTATCCAACTACCAAAACTGAAAAGTAAAATAATATACTTTTCTCAGAAATGAAATAACAACATAATAAATAAATGACATGTTTGAAAGCCCTCGCTTTTTGTGTCCTTGCATAACACTCTAAGCTCCCTGCTTGATCCTAAAAATATTAAGAGGGTTGAGCCCCACTAGCAGGATAATAGATAATATAAACTAACATCATGCTATGCAAGGTTGAGATGCGATAGGTACAGGTCATTAGCATAAAAGTAACATAATACTCTATTCTTAAAAAAAAAAAAATTGGATATCACATGTCCTTTTTTGAATGAAAATATAACCACATCACCAGTATAAACATTTTAGTTATAAAGCAACAACCATATGTACACCTCATGTGAGAAAAGTGTATCACATTAAATGTCTATCTGAAATCCTTATCATAGTTTACTCAACTTATCAACAATCATCTGTGAACTTAAGTTTATAATCTCTTCGCCAATCCTTAACCAATGCAGCACTTTTACAAACCAAAAGGTTTGAAGGCATGGCCGACCTCTATGTAATCCAATACAACACTTCTACAAACCTTGAACTTTAAAGGCATGATCGATCACTATGTAATCCAATGCAACACTTTTACAAATCCGGAGGTTTGAAGGCATAGCCTGCCTTATCACAATCCAAAGTAACATGTCACAAACTAGTGCAACTCTTTTACGGACCCGAATGTCTGAGGGCAAGACCGAGCCGTCGATAAGCAATGCAACTCTTTTATAGACTCGGAGGTCTGAGGGCAGGGCCTACTCATTAACAAGCAATGCAACTCTTTTACAATCCCCGAGGTCTGAAGGCAAGGCTGACCCGTTAGAAAGTGATGCAACTCTTTTACAGACCCGGAGGTTTGAGACCAAGGCCAACCTGTCGACAAGCAATGCAACTCTTTTACAGACTTGGAGGTCTGAGGGTAAGGCCGACCCATTAACAAGCGATGCAACTCTTTTACAGACCCGAAGGTCTGAGGGCAAGTCCGACTTGTATCCAATCCAATGTCACAACTTACCCACGTACAACCGAACCACAAAGTGAATGCATTTTAATGTGAATATAAGCATTAATCAATGAACAACTCTTCAACCAAACAACAAGTCTAATCATCGAAAATAAGGCTATTTTAAGGGAGCCTAAGCATCATCAAATACACCAACACAATCCATCATAATATAACACGTTTATCATGGATTTGAATTCAAACATAATCCAAATTACATAATCAAGTCACTAAATGAAAGAGGCAAATATAGGTTAGCCTAAGAATTTTCCGTCACGTCAATCAAACCCAAACGCAATATGGATTAAATTTTGTAATTTGGTCGAAATCCCACATTGCCACAAATATACTTAGTTCGAACCTTAATTCAGCTAAAATCGAAATTGGTTACACAAACGCAGTTGTAAAAAATTAGATTAATCGCAACTAGGTTCAATGTCATGATTTAGTAATCAATTTCGTGATATAAGACTCAAAATCCATAAATGTAACCAATAGGGTTTGGCAATCCTGTCAGAGGCACAAAACATAATTTTTAGAGACAAAATCTCAATCTGTATCACAAATAGGTTTATAAGGTCTAGAATCCTACCTCACCACCGAGATAATAACAAGAAACCAAGTCCAATCCAAAACCGTCCCGAACCAACCCCAAAAATGCATATAACTGCCAAAATCAAATTACCAACTTGCGATTTAATTAACGAGGATAAAATCCGATTATCCAAAAATTATTAAATTTTAACCATAGGCTATAATCTATGCCATAATCACAGAATTGGAATCAATTTCATGAAATTTTTCCAACAAGGCCGACATACCCAAATCTGCCCCAAATTCGATCCAGAAACCTTAGTTTTCCCAAAACTGAAATTGATCTCACAAACACCATTCTAGCAAGATTAGGTAATTAGGTCTAAGTCCAATTTCATGATTTATTAGCCCAAACAAGATCAAAATCACAAAAATTCAACTAAGGGAGCTGTTAGGTTCGGTAAACCCTAGCATGCGATCGATCACGAAACCTCAACAATAATCCAAAAAAATTAGTAGATGCATATGGGAGACATCGAATCTTGCCCTTGATGAAGAAATCAGAAGAATCGAGCCAAAATCACCCGTCAGAGCGCGCGACTTGTGAGCGGTTTGCCCCCCTATTTTCCCTCTATTTGCCAATGATCCTCCCCCTGCTGGCGACGATAGCCACCGATGGTGGTGCGGTGGTGGTTGGTGGTGGTCGGCGGACCTCCTTCTTCTCTCCCTTCACTTCCCTCTCTTCTCTCTTCATCTTTGTTTTTGCGGAACTTTGGCTCTCTGACTCGAAGCTTCTCGTGTGTACGCGAGATTATTGTTTTTTTGTTTAAGAATATTCTAGAAAAACAAATATATGTATGTAAATATATATATATATTTACATTTATATATACTACATAAGCTTTTCTCTTCAAACACTATATAAAAAATTCAGAGAAAAAAATACTTTATCCAAATTCGTCGACTTTAATTAA